>JAQMCW010000018.1:2753490-2770945 GCA_030068335.1 Chrysichthys cranchii
CTCTCACACACACACACACACACACACACACACACACACACACACACACACACACACACACACACACACACTACCTGCATCGTTTCTCCCCAGTCTCTTTCATTCTCAGCTAAATGTTTTTGAGCAACACAAAGGAATGGAAAGTCTCTCGCTCTCTTTCTCTCTCTCTCCCGGTAGAGTAGGGAACTCATGCATTTCCTGTTTGGTGTGGTGACTGCGAAGGCCTGCGGAATGCCTGAGCCATTCTCCTCTTTCCTTTCCTCTAACCCCCCCCGAATCACCGCTGTGTTGTTGTGATCATGGCCTGCTGTCTTCCTCCATCTCACGCGCCACATCTTTCGCACCCTGACGCCCCGAAACGGCCTCTTTCTAAGACGACAGGAAAGGGTGATGTTTGAACGACACGAACTCGTACAGACTCATCTGTTTGCGCTTCTTGTGCTTTTCATCCGTCATCAGAAGTACTGAATGCTATTCAAAAGGCCCAGAGCTTTGCTTACAGTGCTGAGAGCTGGGAGTGGTTTGGAATGCATGGCTGCCAAAGTATGTGCACGCACGCACGCACGCGCACACACACACACACACACACACACACACACACACACACACACACACACACACACACACACACACACAAAGATCGCCGGGAAATTGGGCAACACCTCTTCAGCATCACCTTCTGCACCTTTTTGGTTTCTGAATGATCTACTTTCCTGACCAGAGGACCCAAAGCAGTGCAAGCGATACGTTTCGATTGAAGCCCAGGGCAGCGAGAACACGTCACTCAGTTGTGTCAGATGTTTTTGCCACTTTCCTATTCTGAGCTCAGGGCCAGACACGTCCGAACCACACACACATCACATCGTCATCATTATATTAATAATCAAAACACTCACCAACCAACCAACCAACCATTCATCCTCGCCTAATAACTGAAAAACACAAGGACGAGTTCAGCCAACAATCGTGATGATCATGAAAGAAGAAAAGTCAGTCATTCTTTCATCGCTGTCCAAGTCAGCATCTCGACCCGAAGGTAGGGATTCACCCTGGATGGTAAAACAGTCCATCACAGAGTACCTTGGGACAATTTAGAGGAGCTAATCTGCACATCAGCAAGCTTTTATGGGGTGAGAGGACATGAATAAACCTGGGAAAACCATGCAGACCCAAGGAGAAGATGCAGAACGTCACACGGAGAGTAAGCTCAAGCTCAGGGTCAAACCAGGAACCCATGGAGGACGCAATCCTTCTCCATTACCACCAACAGGGAACAGGTTCTTGAACCGGTTCCGTTCTGTATTCTGTGAACCTTGGTGCCGGCTTGTCAAACAGCCCGCATTTCCATCAGCTTGGAGTAATCAAGGACGTGTCACCGTCAACGGAGGGCGTCGCATGATACGCAACAGAAGAAAACAGCAGTAGCGAGATGGCGGATCTTGATTACCTGCGAGCTTTTTCTCGGTAACGCTGATATCGGTTTGATTTATCCTTTTTTCCACAGTGTTCTCCATTGCTGCGCTCTGCTTCCACTCCAAACTAATGACACGCCCACTGAGGTCATTACGGCTCACACCGAGAAAATGGAAAAAATCAATCTTTGGGTTCGACTTTTCAGGTTTTGCGCCAATTCATTTTGAGCCGAAAGGCTCTGAACAGTTCAAAATTTGGTGCAAGAACCGTCAACTTGTTGGCGGAAAAGGAAACCGATTCTAAAATTTTCCCCCACATTTTTGATACCCTACCAAAATCAGAACGCTCATTACCCAGGCCTAAATATTTGATATTCGTCCTCACTGGCCATTTTTACTCGTTAATGGCCGGCTAATGGTGAGCTCAAAAGGAAATAACGATCCCCACTGAGCAAGCGGACTTCGTGTAAAAAGTCCAGTCAAGCTGCCATCGCATGGCGTCAACGGAAAACTCGCACCATCAGTGAAAAACAGAATATGGATCGGCCGATCAAATACGAACAAAACGTTTTCGGACAATGTTGGTCCACAATTGGATCAAAATACCTCGAGAAACTACTCTGCTAACACATATCCACCAATCATTTGGTAACAAAAGCATTTTCTGAGTGTCTAAAGTTAATAAAAGGCTTATCCAAAGAGGAATCCTGCAAGTTACCGGGTACCGGCTAAACAGTATATTTCACCTGGAAACATGGACAGAGTGTACCTTAAAAGGTACATCCTAGGACCTTAAAAGTTCATCTCAAGACACGTCACGCGTTCCCAGGTAAAAGATGGCTCTTGATGGTCCCATTCCTGCGACAACCAAAAGGAAAAGTTGGGTATCTTGTCTTTTCTTGCAAGGACAAAGCAGAGGCCTCATTTGAAAAGGCTATAAGATGGCGAGTGACATCATCTCGGCGCACCGGTGTTTTGTTTGATGGTAACAGGAGAGCGGCCGTGCTCTTATTCTGCTCGCTAAGCTAGTAAGCTGACACTTCCTGCCACCACACAACCCATCAAGGCCAGGTGGGTTTCCAGCCAGCCAGCCAGGCAGCCAATACCAGTGGTACTCAGATGGACGTCCATTACTCGACGTACAACAGAACCACTGTGGCATTTACATATATGAAAAGTGATACAGAGGGCTAAAAGGATAAGGAAAGGATGGACGGATGGGAAGAGAGCCATGGGCGAGAGCAGATGGGCAGGATTAGGGGATTAGGAATGAGCAAAAGATGTCAATTGGGACCAGGTACTTTATAGTGGAATCAATGTTTCGGTTGGGGTTAAAGATAACCGACAAGCAACGGTACGCTATAAGGAGGCCGGGCATTTGTCAGGAGTAACTGCCATTTTAAAAAGAAATCCTAAGAAATAAATAAGAAAAGACGGAAAGAACAAATTCACAACTTGTTTACACACTTCTGGATGAAACTAGGCTCTTGCAAGAATTCTCAGGATCACCTGCTCCGCATCCATGAGTGAGTGGCACAGGCAAGTGTTGGCACGACCAGCTATCACGTTCTGCTGGCTCCACAGGCCGTGCAGCTCCTGGATCAGTTTCAGTGCAGCGGAGATGAGGAAGGAGGGGTGGCAAGTGTGGGAGGTGGAGGTTTGCTAAAAGGTGGGGGCCGCTGCATGACATGACGGGGAAGGATTCGCAGAAAGGAGAACCTTGGAAGGGGATTCAGGCTGAACTGGTTTGACAGCTCGTCCCTCTAATCTCCTCACCTCATCTCTCCTTCTGTTTAATACCATCTCCCTTCTTCTCCTTCTTCTCTTTTGGTACTTTCTCGGGAGCGTGTTCGGAAGAAACGCAACCCGCCGCGATCGCTCCTTCGATAAAAGGGGAGATTAAAAAGATTAGACGCTAGCCGATTGCGCTTTTTTCACCGAGGACAAAATCGTTCCTCGATAAAAATAAATAAATAAATACATGCATGAATAAATCAAATCTACAGTTTTCATGAGACCTAAAAGGGGCGGATTGTGAGAAAGCAAGAATGGAGCGGTTCCAGAATCCGGAATAAACACATCATTTCAAAACCCCACACTCGTTTTGGACCACTTTTTTTTTGTGCAACAGATAGGGCTAATTTCTATACCTCAGCCTTTTGTTGACATTTTTCTGGCCCTGAAATAGGCTCTTCCCCAACCGCTGCACACACCCACACTACAATCTCCCCCCTTTCTTGGGAATGCAAAGTTTCTCAAAGAATCGTTGGGGCAACAAGAAAGCTTGGCGATTTTTGTCCAGCTGCTGACTCGAGGGAAAAAAACCCAACTCTTTAATATGCACAAAAACCCCCCCACAAAAAAACCATTGTACATGATTAAGAGTAATGCGGTACATTTTTATATCCCCACACATCCCTGGTTCTCTATTCCCCGTCATCCTTTCCTTTCCCCGTTTCTCGTGTTTTCATCCCTTTAAGTGGTCTTCCTCTCATTTCCCGCACTTCACAGCCTCCTCCATGCGCGGCACTGAACCCCTCATTGAGCGAAATGTGTGACCCAGTGTTCTGAACCCCTCGACTACACAAACACGCCGTGGGCCGCCTGCTCCGGCGCATTAATCAGACTCCGAGTGCGCATAAACCCGCGGTTCACGGGAATACACCGGACTCATTTAGAACCGTCTGGGTATTTGGCGAAGCTTGGGAGAAAGAGAAGAGGAAAAAGAGAGAAGGAAACGACGTGGAATAGAGAAGCGAGAAGCGAGAGAGCGAGTGAAAACCAGCGAGTGTGTTTGCATACTGGGTGGACCATCCCTAAGGGGTTAACAGAGAACAGCAGGGGAGAGGAGGTAGAGGAGAAGGAGGAGGAGGGAGAGAAAAAGAGAGACATAGAGAGAGAGAGAGAGAGCGAGAGAGAGACCGGAGGGGGGGAGTGGAGCAAAGAGAAACGGCACTCAGCTGTCATTTCTAACAGGTGGCCTTGACGTGACCTTTGGCTTTCTTTTGCATACGGTACACATGTTGGTTCAGGCAGTACTGCCAGGAGGTTCAGGTTAAAGAGAAGGGGGTGGATGGGTGGGCGGGGTCTTCTTGTTGCTGCGAATCGCAGCCAGCATCCTTCATCTTCTGAGCGCCGGCCTAACAGGAAGATCTGTGCCTTTTAATCGGCTTAAATTGTCTTCTCTGTTGACGCGCGCACAGCCGCAAAGGGGTCGGGCAGCACACACCTGATTCTCAGACTCTCAGAGACGGTGAAGTGACGGCTTTCGCACGCTTGGCGTCCGGAGCAGAACCTCACGTTGCACCATAACGCCCGCTGAACTCCTACCCATTTCTAGCGCTGCGCATTCCAGGCTATTTAAAAACACAGGCCCGGTGCATGCTTACCCCGTGCAGCATACGCTTCTGCTCATTATTTTATCGCTATTACGCCAAAGAGCTCTCTCTCTTCGTAAACATGGATCCAATTACGGACATTTTGACCCTGCGTTCACGCTAGCGAGAGACAAACAGTGACAGGTGAGCGTTCAGTTCTGCGCACGTGCGTGACCCAGAGCCGTGATCTCAGCGACGGGGCAAGGGACAAAGCAACAAAATGACATGCGAACGCAAATATCATCGATTCTACGCGATGCAGTAATGCGCCGGATCCACGCGGGTCCTTGTCCCAACGTTCCTTTGGTCTGTTTCACACACACACACACACACACACACACACACACACACACACACACACACACACACACACGATGTGTAGAATGAGCTCGCGGTTACTGTTCGAAGGACAAAAATTCAAGAAAATAAAAAGGTTTCATGTGGCCCCGTCATGAAACATGTACAGTGATGAGGTGAGGAGGGAGAAAAACCAGCTTGAAGGAAGTAGGTAAACTCGCTGGTGCCTGTGGTGAGCTCAAACACAACCGTTAGCTCGCTTTGCTACTCGGCCATCAAAGCTAGTGCAAGGCCTAGCATGTAACGTCGAACTCAAACAAACACCTTTTAGAAATCATACACGGGGTGGTCGCCTCAATGTACTTTTACTACTGTTCCGGTTTCTCATTAGAAAAAAAAACCTCAAAAGGCCAAACACCTCCAAGTGATGACAGTCTCACTCGCTCACTGCAAGCCCACACGTCTCCGACTGCAAGCGAGAGGAGCGATTTGTTGCTTGCTAGTGTGAATGCAGAGTCAAACTGAGGTACGGCATCACACACTGCCACCGTCTCAGATCCGGACTATGCATGAGGAAGGCAGAGGGCTGAAGTAGGTTAGAAAGTGTGCCTGGCAGTGGTGAGTGTGTGTGTGTGTGTGTGTGTGTGTATGAGAGAATGTATGTGTGTGTGAGTTTCGGCTCTGTCTCTACTGTAGACCTCACAGCCTCCCACTCATCTGCACGCACACACACACACACACACTCACTTCTCTCCCCCCTCCCACGTCTCTCAATCGCACCGCGTTATCTTGATCTTCTGAGGTAAACCTTCTGTCAATCCCATTTAGCTCACACGCGGAGCATCGAGAGAACATCTCTGACTCTCTGTGTAGAAATAAAGCGTGCACACGGGCAGACTAGAGATTCACGACTGGGAGTATTAACTTTACTTGAAGTGGTGGGGGGGGGGGGCACGTAAAGAAAAAGTTTTTTAAAGGGCAATAGTAGCTTGTTAAACTGTCCTATAAATCATATAAGCTATCCCAGACGAAGATAATTATAAACTGAATAAGGGCGTCTGCAGGACATCAAGCGGAGCTTGGCTTTAACGTGGCGCTAAACTCAAAACCATTTCTGGAGAATCCAGAAATAACTTTTACTCAAGCCTACATGTAGATTCCCTTCAGGTTCTTGTTTGCTGGTCACCTGGCGACTCGGGAATTGCCCCTAGGTGCGAAGGAGTGTGTGAAATTGCCGTGTGATGGACTGGCGTCTCATCCGCGGTGCAGACCCACGCCGACCTGGATAAGGATCTTACTGAGGCTGAATTAACGACTGAATGTTTTCAGGCCCTTGGAGCGATCATGCCTACGATGTGCTAATTTTTACAATACAACATGGCGTATGAAAACTTTCAGCAACAGAACTTACAGAAGTGGTAAGCTTGCTAGCTAGCTTAACTAGCCTAAAAAAAACCCAACCAAAAACAGATACCTTTGCTGTGCTGCGTCTTAACATGTATATCTATTGTTAAATAAACTCCAGAGCAGACGAAAATACAAATCCAAACTAGGGCACTGTAATCCCTGTTGGGTGTACTTGGGGCAAATAGCAAGCTAGTTTACTAAGCAGTTAGCAATCCGGCTAGAAAACCAAACTAGAGTTAATGACAAACAAAATATATATCTAACAAGATATAAACCCCTGACAAGAGGACGAGGCTATACTAGTGTACGATATTCAAACTAGCGTACGAGCAGTCGACTAGCCGGCTAGCTACTTCACTTGGGAGTAATTGCAGCGTTGCTAATTTGCATACTCATGCATATGCATAAATTCTGGACAAATTGTTTTTTGGGTAAAGGTTTTCCCAAACCGTTTTCATTTCATTTTTTTTTGCCAAGACGTTCAGCGAAAACTGTGACTCACAATCGGCCCTCAAAAACAAAACAGTACTACGTGTAGAAACGAAGCAGACTTTCTCCTCTCGGCTTGGCTCTGCAGCGGAGCCAGCTTTCGATCAAAGTACACTCCGTGCCGCGGATCAGAAACTGACACAGAACCAAACAGTCCAATTCAATGAATCCCAAAGAAGCTCCGCCCACTGGTCACCACGGGAGCCGCTGTGCACCTGATCCGGCCAGGGTGGTCAGGTGACTCTTCCTGGCCTATAGGAGCGTGCGTAACAAGCTAATACCTGGAAATCTTTAACCCCGACACACACTGTTTAAAAATCCCCACAGAAACCATTCAGATAGGTCCGTTCTCTATTAACACGTGTCGTGTACTGTTTCTCCAAAAAAAAAAAAAAAAAAAAAAAAAAAAACTTGGGTTCTTTGGTGTAAAAGTCCACCATGTAGTTTCTCTGGTTTGTATTAGGAGTGGCAGCTAATTCCTCATCATTCAATAAAAGGCACCTCTGACAGACACTCGTGTCTCGGAGGGTCGGAGCACTGATAGATGGCGACAGCTTTCCACAGCTGCTCTGCACGACCAGAGTCCGTCGGAAATCTTTAAAGTTTCAAACATTCCTAATCTTGTGCACTTTGGCCTCTCGGGTGTGCTGATGAGATTTAGAGCAATTTATTCCACACACACACAGCGCTTCAAACAGTTAAACACAGAGCTGGATTGTGATTGTGATTGTTTCACACTACCACAGCAGCGCTCATTTCTAGCCTAGCAGTGCTACGTGAGTAAACCGAACGTGAAACTTTACACACAATGGCATCTGGATCAAAAGACATCCCCGTCCGACGTAAGAGAAACGTCCCTGTAGCTTATTTAAAAGTGATCACATTACCTTTATTTCAACTTCATGAGGCTTTTCACTGGTTAAACACTACATATCAGAAGAGCATCTCACGCTCGTGGCTTTAGTGCTTTTTCAGCCGCGTGTGCAGTGTTCGTGCTGTTATGCCAGGCCACGACGGGTCAAAAAGGGAAGAGGATATTTGCAGGAACGGCCACTGGTGCTACTTTTTGCACCTACCAACCATACGAGCGTTCATAAATAAATTACTGCCGAAATACTTATTGAGCGTGCAGATTAATAATGAATATTAATAAATGCATAATTGATACTTTTTTCGACCTGCTCGTATTTAACTCGGAGATGCTTTTTCGTCGCTATACACGCTTACTACGTGGGGCATTATAGTACAGTCCAAAGAACTATGTAAGAAAAAGAAAGGCCAAATCTGAAATGGCTCTCTCATCGCACTATATACGCTGACTAGATAAGTCGTTACAATGCGCTCATAGGATTATGTGGGGAATATGAACGCCAAGTCTTAAACAGCTTTTCATTATCTATCTATCTATACCTGTATGCTCACTACATAAGTAATTATTACACTATTGCAGGACTTTGTGCCTGCTAAAAAAAAAAAAAAACAATTTGAGCTTCAGACGTATATAAAATTTGAGATTCGGCCACGTGCATTGGGAAATTCCTTATACAGGCGTAAATATATGCAATATTACTTTTAGGAGAGCATCATTGAAAAATTATGAAAATAAAGTGCAATATCCAGGACTAAACATAGATATTAAGCCCACATCCCACAATGTTACTTAATGAAAGTCTCTTCCCGACATCCCCGGGCCCCATCAGTGATGACATGGGTTACTTTTACTCCCTTAAAGATGGCGAATTAAAGAGACCATACGGGCAACACTGTGCGGTATACTCAGTCTACAGAAGTGTATTTCAGATCACAGACTGACACCAAATTAGGGCTAAATTCGACATATTACAAACGAACACTGTGAATGTTGTTCTGGCCCTGCGGACTAGCTGAGCATGTCCTATGCCCTGTGATAAGGGAGTTAATATTTACTGCAACCTTGAGCTGAACTGGGCCAGAGAGACGGCAGCGGTGAACTTTGCCTCGTTTCTATGTTTTCTCGTCCTCATCGTGAACAGTTGTTTCTTTTACAAGGTGTTTCATATTGAAAAAAAAAACCCAAACAAACAAACAAACAAAAAAAAAAAACCTCAGAAACAAACTGAAAAAATTGGTAACTCCTACTTAAACTAGACAGCCATGTGGAGTACAGACGAACTGCCAAAGTGGGCGTCGGTGTCATCAGATCCACTCTAATTATTAGATCGAGTGTCGTCCTTTCTGCTCACATGCTGTGAACGTACACAGAAATGTAGGACAACAAATGACTCAGTGTGGTCACCGCGTGCCCGAACAGCTAACACAAGTCCCAAAAAAATAAATAAATACATCAGAAAATGTTTTCTATCATTAGCTTTGCTACTGCATACGGATGCATCCAACAAAAGTTGACCACCAGGAAAGGATGGACAAGTCCCCGTTTTCCAGCTGCACACAGACTCTACTGTATCACGTTGCTATAGATGGAAGCGATCTGCTTTTCACCTCGCTGCTTTTTGGTCCATTGTCTTCGTTGCCACGGGGCATTTGGACCAAAAAAAAAAAAAAAAAGCCAGCTAAAAGAGATGCTGAGCTCAGATGAACCCCTGGGGACGAGAGCTGCGTGTTAGCATTCTTTGGCTAGCATGCGCGTTCATTATCTCTAATTATCCTGACCTCCTTGAAAAGAAGGTATAAGGATAAAAGAATATGTTGCTTCACGCTAAACCTGTCAGATTGTGTCCGTCAGCAGTGCGTTCATTAGCGTTACGAGTTAGAGAAACCAGCCTTGTGTGAAACGGAGGCATCAACAAATACCTCAGTGCAGGTGGAACTGAATGCTTTGGACATAATCATACAGAGAGCTACACGAGAATAAATGATAAGAAGGACACAGATAGGCAGAGGAACGCTGCTGGATAAACGAGAATATGCAAATGTTAAATTATGAAAATTAAGAGCTTGTTCCAGACCGTGTTCAAAAGCGCTACATGTGACGTATAACGAGCAAAACGGCGGGATGATACCGCAGTATAATACCAAGATTGTGGAAAATTAGGCCACGATAAATTTTCCTTAGATATTCAAAATAACTTTTCTTTTAACTTGTATAGAACAATTCCAAACAAATTCTATATAATTTCTAAAAACAACAACAAACTCAACTCTTTATATACAAGTACGTAATAATATAAAAGTATTAAACTTTTTTTTTTTTCTTCAATTTTTTAAACTAAAACAACTGGTTTTGCTGGGAGCTTGTTGGTACAGCTAAGTTATATACACCTCGTTCATCATAGAAAATTATTCACATACGGCAATATATTGTCAGGAAATCTCTCACCCCTACTACAATCGTCTCTAGAGGTTTCCACTCCTTAAACCATAAAAGAAAAGCCAGAATATACATAAATATGCAACTGAAAAAGCTTTGTGTTTAGCTAGCTGGTTAATTAACTGCTAGAAAATTAGCCTGGTCATTGCTAGGTCACTGCGGATTTTAGCATCACAGTCTTGTTAGGTCCTCTAAAGATTATAATGATCATATTTCCTAATCTCAATCTCAACCTCTTTCAAAACAAACCATAACAACGATCACGTTGGCACTAAAATTAGCCGTGTTAGCTAGCAGCCCAGGTTGCTGTGAAGAAAATAGCTTGTTTTTGTCACTACCTGCATTTCAGTGTCTGTGTTTTGATGAGCTTTTTCATATTTTCAGGTTCATTTCGCTCCCCGAATATATTAAAATGTAGCATAATAAACCGTGGTGCCACTAAATTAGCTATCTGACTAGCTAGCCTCTAGTAAACTAGCTTGCATTTATGCTCTTCACAAACACTAGTTAAATTAGCTAGCCAAACACCTAAGAAAACATGTTCTTTGCATCATCATTAAGTATTTTTCTTTAGAGACAGTTCACATTTTCACGAGTTTAGCAAATACAGCATCCCATTTTTGCTCTGCATTTACATTAGCTAGTTCGCTAAGGATACGTTCTGTGGTAAGATGTTCCCAGAGCTCTTTAGTGTTTTACATAACAGACACTACGCATGTCCAAGCTAACGGAGATCCTTCGTCAAAAGTACCGACGTAATCCGTTTTAGCATCCATTCTCAAGCTAATTTGATTTTCCTCCTAAAAATTAGTGAGGTGATTAACATTTTCACTGGAACAAAAGATATGTTTAGTACATTGCACAGTAACACGTTTGACCGAAACACCACCTGATATTAAAACAAACAAAAAGACAAGACTAGTAACCATTTAAAAATGAGGTTTTACGAGAACAGAGCTACTTTAAACAGCAACCTTGGCCATCTCCACCACTTTGACATGATTTGTGCCTAATTCACTATCTGAATTATCACAGTGTGACACAGTCTGGTGTTAAACATTAACATTTTTATCTTTAAATTATCCAGCAGCTAATAGGGGCTACATATAAACCTCTAAGTGTGCTGACCTTTTGAAAGAAATCTGACATAATCATGACAGTCTCATAATAACAGTCTGAAGCTTTCTAATTGCACCAATGAAATGGAGGATTCTTCGTAGAGTCTTCACTGGACACCGAGAACCAAAGCGCAGAAACATCTGTTTCCCATTGCCCATCTCACTCAGAGACTCAGAGGAGAATGTAGCAGAGCTAGTCTTCTCTCTTATATTCTCCTCACCAAAAATAGAAATCAATAAATAACATGCATTCTGTGAATGATTCACTGTCTTACATCATAGGGTTAATGCAAAGACACGGACACGATGGACGTCCAAAAGTACCGGTGTCTTGAGGAGGAACTCTGCTTAACCCCCACGACTATTTCCACATACATGACTCTGCATTGAAAACGCCGCCTCCACGCCCACTGACGCAACGAACATCACCGTCTCATCCAGCACTTATGAGACAACGAGACTTGTGACGAGACTGGCTCTAACGTTAGGTCATTAGCTTCTATTTTTGGGTTCCTCCACATGAGAACAGTGCGGATCAGAGGGTGACCTGACGAAGAAGCGTCGTTACGCGTCTTAATATCCCGATTTGTCTTTTTCTTTCTTGTTCTGTTTTTTTTTTTTTTTTTACTCCAGCGTGCTAGTTGGAGGGCTCGGGAGCGCAGACTGTCGCTTCAGGAGGAACAGGTTTCGTGGAGTTGCCACAGGCCTGCTATCCTCCCCCTCGGTCTCTCCCAGTTTTCCTTTCCACTCACGCTAATCCCAGAAGCAGACTTAAACACTCGGCAAAACTCCGAGCTGGTGACTAATTGTTATTAAGACAACCACGGAGGTTCAGGCGGAAAAACACCTGTGATTTCTCAGGTCAGGGCTAGCATTTGTGATTTCACAAGAATGCCTACACAATTCTCGAGATTTGTCACAACAAAACTTGCGAGTGTTCAGTCAAGGGCTCGGGAAGTGTAACTGAAAAGAAGGGTATGGATGGATGGATGGATGGATCCTTTGATACAAAAACAAAATGTAGACAAAATAAAATAGACAAATAGAAGAAAATAAAAAAAGGAAATTTTTTTTTTAATTAGGATAAAAAAAAAATGAAAGAAGAAATATCCTAACAACAATAATAATAATAATAATAATAATAATAATAATAATAATAATAATAATAATAATGCAGTTACAAATAAAAAATAGTATCTAAATGGTAAATTAAAAAAATATATATATTTAAATAAATAAATAAAAAAAAGATCCCCGAGCCAGTTAAAGCGAGGCAAATCATAAAAGCTAGTGGGGGGAGGGGTCTAATTTTTAGCTGGTTTTTTTTTTTTGTTTGTTTTTTTTTTAAATTGATGAATAAAGCCTGATAAATTTTTGCTGTTTTTGGTTTCAGGTTTCTGGTGATGCTTAACCTCTGTTTCATTATCAAATAAATAAAAACAGAAGAAATTAAATTCTATTATTAAAATTTCAATATCAGTACAAAAAAAACCCAAACTGCTTCCACTAAATAAATAAATAGATAGATAGATAGATAGATAGATAGATAGATAGATAGATAGATAATGAAACTTTCTGAAATGTCTAGTATATATCGCATAGTAACAGTTGATCAAAATCAAAGGCCCAGCTCTAATTCCTAGCATAAAAATACATCTTTTCGCACACTCATTGAAGGAAAAAAAATGTCTCGAAATGTCCATGGCAAAGGTGACAGGAAATGATGATGCATTTCCATCAGCTACTGAGACGCAACAAGATGTAAAAAAAAAAAACCATCCATCGACTCCTTTCAGTCTCGCCACCTCTTATCTTTACCGAGATTTTTCATCGGTTTCTAACAAACACAAATGAAAAAACCCCAATCTGACAGAAATCCCACTAATAAACCCCCACTAGCTGAGTGTGTGATGCATGAGTTTGAGCATCCTCTGTTTGTGCTCGACACCTAAAATCCATCACAGAGAGTCGCTGCCAGCTGACAAAACCGTTTAGTTAGCAGCCGAGCTCGGGGTGAGAGGGAGGAGGAGTCGAGCGAGAGTGTGCGCGCGAGAGAGAGGGGGGCCCTGTGAGGCTCACAGGAAAACAACTGTTTTTAGGAACTTCCCGAAAATCATCCTGGAGAGCAATTTTATTCATCCTGGAGCAAGCGTAATCATCCCAAATAGATCCTCCCACCCTCCTTGTTATGACAAGCTGCAAACACAATACCAGTGAAGAAGAACTTTGCAGTCTAGTTAGCCAATACAGTAGTAGCTCGCACATTCGCGAGGTTCGGTTCCAGACCCCGGTGCGGCTGTGTGAAAATCACGAATGTCTGGTGGAGTCACTAAAAATAGTAATAAACGCTCATTTCTAAAGTTTAAACCCTATATAAGACCCAAATCATGCTCCCTAAGCAATTTCATTTCATTTAAAAGTCAGCTTAAAACTCTACCCTTTGAAAAAAAATAATAAATGGTTGACGTAAAAGCAGAGTACAAAAAAAGTGTCGCCTAATTGATATTTGCCACACTAGCGTATTTAAATTTGGTTATATTAAAGTGCCCCTATACTAATTCATTGTTGATGTTCAGGCATCTTGAGGTTTGTTATAAATTAAATAAAAACCAAGGGGAAAAAAGCACCAAAAACACTCATCACACTTGTATCAAATCCCCGCGTGTTAAACTGAGATGCGGGGAGACGAAGTGCGATTTCACTCACATAGTACACGAAGCGTCTGAGCGCCCAGCCAATCAGCAATGAGGAAAGTTGGTACCCTGCTCTGTGATTGGCTACTTCCCACCCCTCCAGCCAATAGCGTGTCATCATGGAGCCTACGCCATCACCAAAACAAACCGTTCGTACGCATTCGCTATGAAGGTTTTGTTATGAAGATTTCGCAGATGTGTGAAAAAAAACGTGAATGTACATTAGTTAGGTTCCACAGAAAATTTCACAAATCTGTGAAGTCGCGGATCCAGAACGCAAATGCACGAGGAACTACTGTACGCTGACATTAATGTTAACATGCTGCGGAAATCATTATTAAACTGGACCGGGGTGAAACGAAGACGTAAAGCGCCAATTTCATTTAATTCCATCGCACGATGAAAAATCTGCGTAAACTGTCCTTTCTTAATTACTCGGGGGGGGGGGCACAAGTTGAGACAATTAATTGTAGACGTAAACCAGGAACAAAAGTAATGGCACCCCATAACCAAACTGTCTCAGCTGAAGCACTGTAATGGCTGAGCTGCGTTACTGGATTTAGTACCGACGAGTCCGCACTCACCTCATGTAAGGGGGAGCACTTTTACCGTTTAGTCGCCATTTTGTGCCACGCACACGTTCATGAAGGATATCAGGGTAACCAAAACCGTCGTCGGAACCTAGATGGAATTTATTTAATGACGGTTTGGAGTGCAAGACCGTGTTTACGCCACCTTACTGAAGTATCGATAAACGAGGTGTGTCATCTGAAGAAGGTGACGACGTAAATCAAGTTTACGGTTGCCAGATTGGTAGTGGGGGATCGTGCCTAATCTGGCAGCGTTAAAAAAAATAAAAAAGCCACCCATGGAAAGAGCACCCTGTTGAACTGCTTCACAAAATGAACCATGAAGTACTGCGTTTTGATAACTGGTTACAGCCAGAACATGAACGTGTTGTGTGAGCAAGACCCACATCAGCGATTTGCCAACGGTTCCAAATTTAGAGCGTATTATACACAAAATCCACGTATAGTTACATTTAAGGTTGTGAAACATCCCTGAAGCAAGTTAGTTCCTCTTATCAGTTATGCATATAGCAGCTATAAAAAGCCCTTCCTATACCAGGCACTTTATTGGGTTTTTTTTCCTCAAAGAACTCCAGCTTGCCGCCTTGTCGCGCTATCAGGGAATCACAAAATGGAAAATCTGATGGCTACAAAGCGTTCACGGTGCCTGACGTCTTCTTTTAGGCGAGATGCTATTATAGACGCTGTTATTAAGACATTCTGTCAGAGAGCCCATCGCATACATGGACATGGACCTGCGAACTGCACTGTGGTGCGAACTACTGTCAGAGCTGCTGCTGTAGAAGATTAATCAACGGATCAGTATCGACAATGCGAGGAAAAAACAAACAAAAACGAAAAAAAAAAAAACAGCCACAGCAGACAAACTTTTCCCTGAGCAATCACAGTGAGCGCAAAAAGAAAACTTTCAGTGGCTGAAGCAGAAGCTCATGCGGCGTCCTTGGTGCCTGAACATGGACGCCTCCATGAAAGTCTTATGCTTGCTCAAGACACGTAAACCTTATAAAAAGCCTTTATCTGCACGTTCACACTTACAGGCCTGAGTGTCACCTGGGTCATTTCTCCTATAGTGAACTTTAAACATTCATGGACTGAAATTTATTTATTCATTTATTTTTTAAAAGGGACAAGCTTAGCCGCTTAGCAAGCTAGCCTGCGAACGATACCCGAGGAGTGCCTCAACGAGCTAGCCGTTACGGTCTGAAAACAGCCATTAGTCTGGTTAGCGTTCTAGACGTAACCCAGTACCGTGCCTGTATATCACCTGATCTATCCCTAATAATGATATAAACTCATTTCAGAGTTCACGAGGGAGACTTCCCACCGTTCGCAGTGTGAGCGACCATGTTGATTGGTCATCACTCGGCTTTAGATGCCTGCGGGTGGAGTACCTTTTCAGAAAGGGCTTAGTGCAACCACTGTTTTCTACTTCCTTCATTTACACGCGCTGCTTCATTTCCTGTTATCCTGCTCCCATCTCACTCGATCTGACTCAACCGATTCTGCTTTTCCTGCCTTTTCTTTCTCACCATCGTGACCCAGGGCTAGGGTTCATGCAACTATGGACGGCTGCGTTCGGTACCACGTCTATACCGGAATAAGGTGTAGTTACGGAACAGTAAAACATACTACTATGTTATAGCGAAGTGTGCAATGGGGTTCATGAGAACAGCTCATCTTTTACACACAGGTAAAGTAAATCAGTCTACACCCCGGCACCTAACCAGCTCGCCAATGTGCTCCGGGGCCAAGGGAACATAATCTTATCTAAAATAGAAGGGTTAAAAATAGCACGGGAGTGAAACAGGATGCCCACCTCTCCTCTGAACGAGTAATCACCCATCACTAGCAGGGCAGGCATGGACATAACCAGCCGAACCAACCGATCTCCACCTCTCCATCCAGTCCTGCGACTAAACTTCCAGTTGCTTCCAGTAAACTTTAGTTGTCTGTTATTATCATAGGAGCTTTGGTGAGAAAGTAGGGTTGGACAATACGGTGATTCGATACGGTGTTAACGTGTCAATAAACAACCTTCCTCAGGCATTATGGGGATTGTAAGTCGAAGTACACGCGAGTATGATCGCACGCAAAGAAAAGAAAAAAACACAACACGAGTGTTTTACTAACAAATGAAACGAAGCGAATTTTAAAAACGGACTGGGTTTTTTGTTTTGTTTTTTTTTGGATGAATCACTGCCTTCACACGTATCCAAGGAGTACAAAATGTTCTGATCACGGACACACACGCTGCGTTTTTGTTTTTTGGTTTGTTTTTTTAAACCAGATCTCCGAGGATTTACGAGTGCGTTTTTAATAACGCGCTGCCGCTTTTGTTCACAGGATTAATAGCAATCGTTCCATCCCTAAACACAAACCAGGACTATATTTGAGGGTATAAAAGAAAACAAGCAGGCGCTAAATCGAAAATCAAAGCGGTTCCGCCAAGTAGGACAGCTGACGAGGCTACACATTTGTCATGAAAAGTGTTCACACCCTTTACCAAAGAATCCTTTTTTCACTTTCATGACTCACTCACTGCTTCCATTTGTGTAGAAAATGACTGTTTTGTGTGATTGTAGTAATAAGAATTCCAATTCTGAGGGTTATCTCTATCCAGATAAAGTGACAGAAATCCACTTGGACACTTGGATTCGTTCCGAGACTCGGTTCGTGAGCCGAATCAATTTTTCCCATTGAAATGAATGTAAATCCAATGAATGTGTTTCAGCCTCAAAACATGTTTTTAAAGTGTATTATGGGTT
>JAQMCW010000018.1:2804325-2815886 GCA_030068335.1 Chrysichthys cranchii
CTGCTGCTGTATGAGGACGTGCATTGTCATGGTGCAGCAAGACTGTTTTGGACAGCGTTCCTCTTCTTTTGCTGCACATTGCAGGTCAAGTTCATTTCACAGCAAGGCACAGGAATTTGCACTGTTCACTGTTTGATGCACCAGAACAGGAACCTTCATGTCCCAAAAGAACGTTAACAGGATTTCCTTGGGGGTGGACTGACTTTTGAATGTCTTCTTCGTTGGAGAAGATGGATGACTCCACTCCATGCTTTGTCTTTTGCTCTCCGGGTTCTCACCTGATTTAAAAATTGCCTTTACTTTTTTGTTCTCCCTCATATGTTTTGAAAAGTCTCGAACCATCTTATCTAAATATTTCAGGTTTTTTTCGTATGTTTCTTGCGGCCTGCAAGCTCGAGCATACCAGTAAACTGTTCTATCTTGGGATGGGGCTATTTTCTGGTCTGCAAATATGTAAATATATCAGCTTAACTGCAGAAACTCTACCCAGATGCATTGCAGCGCAATACTGTGAGGTTGAATTCTCTAATTTGATGTTTCGAAGGCGTTGATTTGTTAATTATTTCTACATTTGCAGCTCTGATGGCAATTCTGGCTATAAGGTTTACGGGATGTAAGGTTTATAATATGCTAGCACGACGAATTCAGAAGGACTCGTATGGCACATGATCCAAGTCGAATAACAATCTGACTTTTTTTAAAATTGTTATTTCACAAATAAAAGGATAAGTGGGAATTAGATGTTTATTTGATATTTATGGAAGGAGTGTCATGTGCCAGGGTTTTGCAGCATTCAGCGAAACATTCTTCAAGACAAAAGACGTTGGGGGTTTCCGCTAAGAAGCTGCATATTTCTGTTTTAAGTACTTCAAGAGGTAGAGGGAGAAAAGCTGCTATAACCTTAACGAACCTCTTTTGGGGATCTCCCACAACAATGAATGACTATGAAGTGTCACCTTTACGAAATGAAGAATTGTACTTCTTGGCAAATATGAAACGTTTAACACAGCCGCTGATGTTCCAAATTCGAATATATTGTAAAAATCGCCGGATCGAAGCTAATACGGCAAGAGTTTCTGAAAGAACACCAGGAAATGATACAAGATGGAGAAACTCTGCCTCCTGCCGAAGTTTGGAGAGGACTACTCGAGTCCCCTTTGCATGATTTAATGCGCTGATTGGTGGAAATGGAAACACTGCTCTTCTCCTGTAATGTGGCTTTAAATAGGCATTAATCAGGATCACACACCGCCCTTTAGCAGCGAGCGCGGTACTGTCGCTAAACAAGAGGGATTCAAATTAGAGAACAATCAGCTCGTGTTATGTCCAAACGAACATGAATGACAGAGTGGAATCAGAGAGGACACGAACGATACCTCTCTCTAGAGAACCGTCCTCCATCGGGTACCACTTAACCAGCGGGGCCAATTTGTACAGATGTGTTTTAGATGTTGCCAATCAGCTGGAATTAAAATAAAACGAGAGGACCTTTTAATGGAGCTTCAGGAGAGGTGGAGTCCCAAGCCTCCGTTTCAAATCTGCTACACTTCACACACACCTCCGAGCAGCCTTCCTTCTCATCCCGTCGCTCCCTTCGCCGCATTCCTCCCTCTCTGTGTGCTTCTAAGGACCCCCGAGGAAAGAGGCGGCTGTCACCGTATCTGATTAATGACCCGTCGGAGTCGCGTCCAGGCGCATTAGGCCTCCATGTATCTCGCGCGTCCGAGAAAAGCGGGCCGAGGGCTTTTGTTCTGGGAGGAAACAGTGTCGGCGGCCCCCTCTGCCTTTAGCCCATAAAAAGATAAAGATTTACTGTCATCAGAGGAGCCGGATTAAAGCGCACAATGCCGACATTGATTTTTTTACCAAAAAATTCGCGTTTTGGGAAAACTCATTCCGGCGGCCGGGGCCCGATATGATCAGCTTATTTGGGGAGGGATAATATGGAATCTTCTCCCCAGAATGAACTTTGAAAGGAGTAAATTGTAAATATTGATTTCTGAAATGGACTGTCAATCTCGGTCGCAGCAGATTATTCCTATCATCCCGCTCGACCCCTGGTGACGAGGAATTCAAAAAACTGCTGACAAAGTGGAGCGTATAGGATTTCGGTTAGGAGGCAAGAGCCTGCGCCGGTAAATGGCTGTTCAATTTTATCAGATGGTGCGCGAGATCTCATCAGAGGCGAAAAATGAAATGAACTGTGACTCTGAATCAGGATCCACTGCTCTTATCCGGGTGAAAATCATCTGAGCGGGGGCCGAGGGCTTTCCATTACTCCGGGTCACTTCATTACGGAGAGGCACGGCGAGCCCGATTGAGGCAAACAAAGCGGCCCTTTCCTGTCTCACCCAGGGGTCGAGCGTGAGGGCCGGCCTGATAGGGCCTACGACGTGTCCGGGGTTATCCTATTACCACTTAAGAGGGATGGTGAAAGGCAGCAAATCTTGACCACTTGTTTGTTATCCTTTCCTCAACCTTTTTATTGTGGGACTTGTGTGTGTGCGCATGGGAAAGGGCGGGGGGATTCTATTATTTCGTCCCTTGCTCCTTATGTGGGGAATATAATTCATCTTTTCCTGCTGATTGGTTGAAATTGATTTTTTTTCTCTCCCCCCCCACCCCTCCCCCCACCTTCCTGAGGTGTCGGATCACGTCGGTTGAAAGTTAGCGAAGCAGCTTAGAGTGCTCGCTGTGTACTTTAAAGGCACCTTGAGCTGCTGAGGGAAATCTATTAGAAGACCTGACATGAAGAAAAGTGAAATGTTTGACTTACAGCCGTTCGGCTTTATATTTTAAAACGGAGAAGGACGTGCCTGTGGTGAGATGGCGAACTAATGCTCTCTGGTGTGAAGGGAATTCCTACTGAAGCCTAAGCAGGAGCCTATATAACGTTTCAAAATGATATGTGGAGACCATGCGCGTTATAGTGATAATGTCTCGCCGTATAACAGACGCCAGGTTTCGGGCGTTACTGAGTTATGGTTTATTTTGCCTTCCATAGGCATAGCCACTGTATTGATCCTGAAGGTACTTCAATATGCAGGGAGCAAAGGCACTTGATAGCTACGCGGGTGAAAAATGATGGTGGCCGCGCCGGGGAGATTTGTATGGCTGCGATAAGAAGAGAGTACGTATAAAGACACCCAAGATAAACTCACCACAGGATTCGGATCATTTGTTTATTCGGGTTTTTTTTGTTGCTGCGAGAGAGAAAAAGTAAGCGAGACACGTTGTCCCTGTTTTCCAGAGGTGGAAAGGAACAAATTGCGACAACTTGCACTTGTGATAATACTTCAGGATATTTTTTTTCACTGTGACGCTACTTTCTTTCTTTCTGTATTTATTTATATATTTACTTATTTATTTATTTAAGCGACCCATAGTACATATGACTATGATTATTAGTCTATTTAAAACATTTAGCTCTTGTGCATTTAATTATAATCACTAAGGCAGAGTAAAAAAAAAGTTAAACTTGTAAAGCCTATAAGCTAATTCTCAAGCTAGTACGTAATGACTAGCATCGCTGTCTAACTAGGAACAAAAATGCATTAGCAAGCCATGCTGTCTGGCTCATATAGCTAGCTTGCTAATAAAATATTAGCATAAAATATAGCTAGTTGGTGTTTTCTAATCTGCTACCTTTACTATTTTTAAGTTTACACTAATAGCCAAACATGATGCAGCACTTTTGTTTTGTCCTCGCTAGCACAATGCGGTCTTCAGTAATGCTTAAATACTGCACAGATGTTTGTGATATAAAGATATCCTAGTTGCTAATTGTTGATATGGTGCAGTTTTCTGCTCAGAGATGTTTATTTGGAAGGAGTCTCCAGTGTCAGTGCTTTCTCACACCCAGAGGTAAAGAATCCTGGACGTCAAAAGAGCGAAAAAAGGTATTGGTGAGGGAATGAGGGATTATAGCTGCTGTAACGTCAGTGACAACAGGATCTAATTCATATTACGTGACAACTCTTTATGCTAACATTGGCTGTCATGTCATAGGAATGAAGCACGCCAGGACGTGCCGTTATAGGAAAATAAATCCACTTAGAATTAGAAACACATCTCACTGCGTTAGGGCCGATTCACGGGACTAGCGTCGGTATAGGCTGTATATGTTGCCATTGTTTACCTATTACAAGAATGCGTTATGCCAACGTTCTGACCTCAGTGTTGCATAGTGGTTAATCCAGGCATTGTAACGCTCCACTCCAAGTTCATTGTTATGAAATTTGACCCCTTGGTCTCTGACCTTTCTGAGCGTGAAATCCTGGAACGTGGGCGTCATGACGCCAGTGCGAAATACATTTAAAGATATAAATACTTTGAATCTGAAATAAAAGATCCAATCAAAGTCAAAATGGAGGACAAAAACTGGCCAAGCTTAGTGTGTCAGGTTTTTTAGAGTTGTACGACACCACTTCGAAGTGCTAGCATGACTTTTAGAGAAAATAAATAAGTAAATAAATACAATACAAACCATTGTACAGCGCAAAGGTGTTTCAATAAAGAACTAATGTTGTTTTGTATCATCTTCTGCCGCATAATGCTGTTCAGGGTCGCAGGGGGAAGCTGGTGCCAATCCCAGCTGACTGGGAGGTGGGGTACACCCTGGGCAGGTCACCAATCCACTGCAGAACCAATGTCATTGAGATAGTTAAGCACTGGAGGTTGGCCGGTTTCTCCTGCTGTCAAGTTTTAAAATCAAGCTTCCAGATGGATGTTTGTCACGTGAAGCACTGAGCGCCACGTCAAGCCTGTTGCTGAGCATCGCATTAACGTCCCAACGCCAGTCATGTGAATCAGCTCCTCAGATTCCATAGTTATACAGTATAACAGCACTGTACAGTTTACCAGAACGTCCCAGGGACTAGATCTTTTTAAGAGTATTAGATGTGACCCTTTTTGTGTTCTCAATGTAAAACTGTCCTTTAGAGACTATAACGATCATGTGGTTACCAGACTGAACTGGATATAATTCACTGCAAGGTTGACGTTTGCTCACTGTCACCTTTTTCTGAAGACCCAGAACTGAACTGAAGAACCAGAAGCGTTTGCGGTTTCCAAATCCAACGTGGAGCTGTGTTCAGTGGAGCGATTGCTTTGGATTGTGTTTGATTACAGAGCCTCTCTCGTGGGTCACTCAAAACTCACAGAAGAAGCCCGAGCTTTGGTGGAGTCTCACGAGGGATCACACGCCAGCCTCACACTCCTGGATCCATACATCGACCCGGTGTA
The DNA here is from genome assembly GCA_030068335.1 of Chrysichthys cranchii. Classification (NCBI taxonomy): domain Eukaryota; kingdom Metazoa; phylum Chordata; class Actinopteri; order Siluriformes; family Claroteidae; genus Chrysichthys; species Chrysichthys cranchii. Next base: position 2,809,570 of record JAQMCW010000018.1, read on the forward strand.
CTGTTACACGCTGCCTGTGTGCTGAACACTTAGATGACACTGATATTAGCCCTCGCTCCAGGTGCTGTTATCCACCAAGATAGACTCAAACTCCAGATGATTTCCAACCCTTTTCTCAAATCTCCCTTTTCTTTTCTTTTTTTTCTTTCACTTCTGAGCTTTGCTTGAGACCAAACGCAATTTCAATTTCAATGTAATTCTCTCTGAGGGAAAAATTCTAGGTTGAACATAGCATCCTCTCAGACATTACATATTCAAGAACCCTTAATGGTGCCCTCATAGATATTATGGGTTCTTCAAGACGTCTTTGGGTTGTTAAGGGTTCTGATTGTCAAACAATCTATTCCAGAGTGAAAGAAACACTTAAAAACCTATAACGGTGCTAGACAGAACCTGTTTTCATGGTTCATGATTCATTATTTTTTTCAAGCGTTCTTTATCTACAAGGAAATAAAACGGTTCCAGAACCCAGTGCATGTGTTATCAACATGCCTGCATGAAAATGTAGGAAAATGTAGGTATTTCAAGAGTTAAGCGTTCTCCATTCCAAAACAGTTCTAGTTTGGAACAATTTCCAACATGTAAACGTTCTCTCATGGGCCAAAGAACCCTTAAGGGGTCTACGGTCAACCTGCTTTTATAAGAATGCGTCGTGATTTCAGAGGGAGCTAACGTTACGCGGTGCTAACAGCAGCTAGCTTGCTAATATATATATATATATATATATATATATTTTTTTTTTTGCAGATATGTGCTAGGCAATGTTATAGAAACAGTAGGAAGGAAGAAGTCTGGCATGTGCACAAGTTCATAATGAGCATTGTCATCTGTTTTTCTTCTTTCTTTCACAGAGAGAAGAAACCCAAGCCTCCTTGTCTAAGACCAGGTCAGAAATCCTGTCTTTGCTTCATCTTCTTTCTTATCTATAGGAGGTGAAGTTCATATTACCTGAAGTAGTGTCGTGGAGTGTGAGACAAAAATAAGAAAATGGACTTCAAACATGAAGAAAGAAAGAAATGTTTACGGGTCTAACTTTCCTCCAGACAAAACAAAAGCGTTTTATTTTATTTGCAAAGGCCATGCATTTGTTGAGATCTTAGGTCGCGTGGCGTTATTTGAATTTAAAGCGAAACCCAACATGGCTACAACAACGAAACTGCACTAGCGAACCTTAAAGGGCCTGTATATAATGAGTTTATTTCAACGAATCCAAGCAGCGAAATGCTCCTGCACTCCAGTCCTTTGATTTCCACCTCAAATCTATTCCAAATTTGGTGAAAATGGAAATGTTTGTCTATAAGATCTGCTTCACGTCTCCCAGAAAGATCCAGACCTGGATTAGCGCAGATCACACCACCAAAGCCCTTCAAGACACAGTCTGATGTCATTAGATAAGAAATAAGAAATTTGAGCCACTGTTCGAACATAAGCTTTAATCTGATTCGGAAGAAGCGTGTCTGGTTGGCGGGGAAACAAAAACGTTATCCAATTTCCAGCGTTCCCTGGAATTGAGGTGATGTTCCAAATCACCTTGTAGTAACCAATAATTCAGTTTCGATTGATCAGAGTTTGACGGAGAGGCTCGGAGTGCGGGTCTGTCACATGCCTGAGGTTCAGTATGTAATGCTACAATAAGCCGAAAGAACTAGGAAAAGAGTTCGATAATACGAATGCGGAAATTACGTGTGTGTGTGTGTGTGTGTGTGTGTGTTGGGGGGGTAATAGTTTTTATTTTGAAGTTCTCCCATTGTCTTGGAGGGTCTCAGCCTTCCATGCTGGACCCGGCGGAGAAAATAAAATACTGCACTTCTCCTTATTGACTGGGCGAAATGAAATAATCTATGATGCATGAACAAGCCCTAAATGAAATAATAATATCCTTAGCGGTGAAAAACGGATTGCTGGTACAGTAATTGAGCAGATTTATTTTACCTCCACTGAGAGAGAAAGAGAGAGAGAGAGAGAGAGAGAGAGAGAGAGAGCAGCCTGCTGAAAACAGCCCCAGCTATTTTATTTAATCTCATATTGGGGGAATTATTGGCTGGTAATCCATTGTTAAACATCATTTAGAGTGATGGATGAGAAGCGTCAGGCTTTTCCCCACATAATCAATTCATATCTCATTAGCTCGTATTATTTATGATTCTCATAATGGTCCCTGCAGGGCTCGACGAGAGCGAGGAGAGAGGGAGGGAGGGAGGGAGGGAGGGAGGGAGGAACGGAGAGAGAGCGGAGCGGAGGTCTCAGCTGCCGCTGAAATGAAATGAGACGTACTGTAGCTTATGAGTTCATAACTGCCTATATAAAACCGCTTTCCCCAGCACTATTGATTTGTTTCAGCCCATTTCAGAGATGAATAGAGAGGCACGAGCCGTAATTGGACGAGCCGGTCTTCGCTCACACACACGGAAGGGTAATGACCGTGTGTGTACGAGGGGAGCCGAGGGGGTGAGAAATACGATAAAGCAATATGCAGGCGGGGAACAAAAAAACAAAAAAACATTCGATTACTCTGCAGAACAGGCGGAGAAAGTCTGAGAATATGTAAAACCGGAGGTATAAGTGGAAGAGATAAGGCTGGGCTTAATGCATCGGCAGTCGTGCATGCGTGCTGAGAGCTTTGCATGGATTCTTCACTCCAGCGTCCGAATGAGCATCATCAGGAAAACGGAGAGGAAATGAGTTTTAGGGCCAGTGGGCTAACAGCAATCATCATCTTGGGGTCAGATGAATGCCTTACAGATGAATGCAAGCCCTCTTTTGGCCAAGCAGAAATAGTTTTTGCGAGAGATTTTTCACGTAAAGACAGTAGGTTTGATTGGCCTGTGAAGTGTGAGTGGAGCAGGATCGATAGACATGATGAGAGAAAGAGAGAGAGAGAGAGAGAGAGAGAGAGAGAGAGGCAAGGATCTCTGTTATTCTGCATAGCAGAATAAAAGCAAAGCATCTTCCTTAGCTTCGTCAGGGGAAATCATCTCCCTGATATTACATAAGAACGTCTCCGGTTCTATTGGCGGACTGAGAGATCCCGGGTGGATCCTTATCCATGTCACCTTCATAATAGTCATAATGTAAAATGTTTGCATGGGTAATGATGGGAAGAGCAGGTGGGGTTAGTGTTTGCAGAGTTCTTTACATGTTCATAGCTTTTATCTGTAAGAAACGTCCTTTTTTTTTTTTTTTTCTTCCCTGGGTACAATTGATTTGCTGATGGATTTGCTTTAGAGGGCCCTCTGTGTGAATATCATGTCTGAATAAATGTTTAAACAGCTCTGGAGTCCTGCTGGATTCATGTATATTTGTTGTATATTTTGCATAACGTGCTGCTCCCTGGTCCTGAAGAAGTGTTAGTTGTCCCCGGTGTATACATGTCATTATGTTGGAACGACAATAAGTCCCACGTGACTTGAAGAGGAGGAAATATTAAGGTAGAATATATTTAAATAAGGATACACGAGCCTCGGAAACCTTTTCAGACGCGTCACAAAGTCGAGGAGGGATCCGAGACGAACAGCACCAAAAGGTAGATGTATACGAGGCTGACTTTACTCTGGGGGGAAAAAAAAACAAAACACGAGAACATTTTTAATTATTTGGGAAGTACAATAGTTATTTGTGAGGCTTTAACTGGGTTATATGCTGAGAACCCAATTATAAACAAGTAATAAATAATTCATGAATTAAAACGTGATACTTATGCAAGGATCCCAGTCTGTGCCATGTGATGTCTATGATGTAAGCATTATTTAAATTATATGACCAAAAGTTTTACGAAAAAAGAAAGTAGATATAAGGCTAAATCTTAAACTGTCGTTCATATTTTATAGTCAAGCAATAAGAAAGCTAGAGTTTTCCAAACTTGCTAAATTGTTGCATTTGCTAATATGTTAAGAAATGAAGTATTTCTACAGCAATCCAAACAAGTATTACTCCATTATAAATAATTTAGTACCAAAACTCGAATTAAAATGTTCATATTAATACCCACAAATACCTTTAAATGAAAATTGAATTTTTTTTTTTTTCCTCTTTTGAGTCTTCTTAAACTCAAGAGAGGAAACAAACCCATTCTGGTGAGAGGAAGCGACGGTTTATACCCTCTATAAAGTCAGTGACTAACTTACTTTGTGGATATAAATTAAACTAAAAAGTTCAATGTGCTGTTATGTCGTGAACACGAATGTGTAATCTTTGCCTAAATGCTCTGGAGGAATAAATCTTGTGGTGTTACGATAAAATAATTCACTTTGGGATGGTCACAGCTTCTCGGCTCATCTCCAGCGACTACTATGAACAAGGTTCCTAGCTAACGCGTGAGTCTCTAAGGAGCCAATAGAGCACCATAATTGCTTTATTAGAGCTTTGTTGGGTGTTTTTTTTTTTTTAAATATATTAATTTTGGAAGCACGAATGATTTGTAAAGCAACTGTAGCACTTTAAGAGTCAATAGCTCAAACCTGATTGTTCTTATTTATGTTTTCAGTATAAAAATTTGTTTTTCACAGTGCACTCCTGAATCTGTACGGGCGAAATCAGTGCAACAACAACAAATCACAGGTTTTACATGTTATATGCAACATCGTGATGGAGAACGCTGGGTCAACAGGGTATGTACATGTGGGGATTTCGGAAAAAAACGTAAATTAAACATTATTGGTAGGTTATCAGGACATTATATGCATATAGTGCATACATACATACATGGCCAGAAATGATTCAGTAGGTGTTAAGGAGAAGCAGGTAACAGATAGACTCGAATGTACTTTTGGGGGTGAAAAAAAAACAAATTCTATTAATTTAATGTCTATTAAATAAGCAATACTTTTCTTATTTACTTAATGCAACAAAGCGTAATGAGGAGCTGCTCCCTGAATCTAGTTGTACTCGTACAACGACTGTTCTTTCACCGAAGGAGCCGAAGAGGATCCTGCAGACGCAGCAGAGGTCCAGAGTGCGGGAGAAGACGCCGCTTATTTTAGCTTGGCCAAAAATGCCACCTGCTGGACACATGCTATGCTGAATATCGACTCCAATCGTTACGAGTCATGAGTCACGTCCTGTGTTTCATAACATTCTATGTTTAATACTGCTGTACTCTTCAAATGGAGGCTAATGGTGATCTCAGAAAACACCACAAATAGAATCTGAAGATAAAATGGGGTTATTTTCTTATATATGCACAGTTGTCTGATCGGGAAGTGAAGAGTCTTGCGTTTTCACTGAACTTCAGGGTTTATAAAGTATGAGGCTTCATGCATAATCCATTAGCCTTCCATGATTTTGACGTCGCTGCGACGTGTGAATGATATCCTATGTCTATAAGGAGCCTTTAATTTCTTGAGAGCCTGCAATTATAGGAAATAGGATAGGATTTGCAGGAGATTTCTTTTTCGAATATGACACGAGAAATAGTTTAGAAGTAGCATTTCTTGAACATGTGGATATACGGATTAGAAAAACAACTGTACGCGTGCAGCTTCGTTATCGTCAATCGACAATAGGAAGACAGGTCGTAAATATCAAGGTTTATACCTGCATGAGAGCTGATCTGCCAGGTTAAATATATAGTTCAGAATCTTTCCCATTTCATTTATTTTTTTATTCGTACCATATATTCACTCGCTGTCTAAACCCATTCCTGTTTAACAGGCGATTTCGTGACCGCCCTTTTGCTGTGGAGGGATTTTTTTAAACAGGTATTTAACATTATTTTAGACATCAGACATACATATCATGAATATCAATATCATGAATATTCAACAATTATATTAAGTTGCTAAGGATTCAGAACTAGCAAATTCAGTTCAAACGTTATGTCAATATGGACAAGTGGAAAGTTACGCATATTCAGAATCAGGTTACCCAGATGCTGTGGATTTTGTGGATTTATAAAAATCACCTGCATGTAGCACCAAGGTTGCTAAATTTCTCTTGAGTGGAAGAGTCTTAGGTGGGGGTTTCAAACTGTTTGAAACAAGCACTTGCCTTTAAACCTGAAAAAAAAGGGACAGAATATGAGAAAGGGACAGAAGAAAAAGTCCAACAGTCCCTTGTCTTTCACGAGGGTTACGTTCCAAAACTTCCCACGGAAGACAAAAATCTGCGACACATGGACGTCACCCCGAATGCTATTTTTTAATAGTTTAGGCCCTAAATGATCCTCTTGCACTCTTTAAACACATTCTAGACACAATTAAACACATAAAGAAAACATTTGTGAACATATCGCGAGGTGAATTTTGTGTTGAATTCGTAGAAACGTCACATTTATAGCAAGTACTGTAATGTGCTGTATACTATACTAGCGTAGCCTGGAC
>JAQMCW010000018.1:3093126-3106037 GCA_030068335.1 Chrysichthys cranchii
TTTCGTGAAGGGCGCCAATAATTTTGGCTAGTTTTAGACTTCGCAAAGATGCCGAACAGGAGAACGTTGTATCATTATATTAAGATTTACGTTTCCATTTTCAACCTATATATTTATTCTCTCAAAATTGCGTGTGCCAAAATTATTGGCACCCCAAATTATTATATATTCTATTTTCTATTTTAGTTTTTTTTTTGTTTGTTTGTCATAGCTTCTTTGCATAACATATAATTACACTACAAAATCACTGACAATTGTGTCTAATATATATCTAATATATATCTAATATATATATATATATGTGTGTGTGTGTGTGTGTGTGTGTGTGTGTGTGTGTGTGTTATGCTTACACCCATTCAGAGCAGCCACTGCTGTGTTTCCATGCCTGCCAGCCCCCACTGCCGCATTTACTGTGACATGTTGATGCTGCGCTATTCTCTGCAGCCTTGTTGGCATGGTCCGGGTAATCTGAGCATGCCACTGGGAGAATCAGTGCCAGTCTCTGCAACGGGCACCACATGATCTGGCTAAGGGCAGATGGTCCACTGAGAAAGGTGGGCTGGGGCCACTGTAAGCTCTACACACTACACTCAAACTTCTCGCCACAGATTGGACTTGTATTTTTTCTCCCTACGTGGTTTTGAAGGCCATGCGTAATATGTTTATGTCATTTCCAGAAATGTGCGATGCTACTTATGCATTGTTTCGGTTGACCAGCTCCAGTCTAAACTGTCCAACTGCTGGTTGGAGGCAAAGTCAAGATCCACAGCACGCCAGGAGTAAACTGTAATCTAAACAACATGGGGATTAAACAGTGAGCCAACACCGAGGGCCACTTTAGGGGCGAACCAACACGTTTTATGTACCTGTCAAGAATGGCAGGCACCCTGGGAACATATTGCTCTGGAGGATGACAAATGGCTGAAGAAAAGCGTTACACACAGCGACCGGGGGAAAAAAAAAAAAAAAGAGTACTCTTTGGGCTAAGCGTGGCTGCCAACAATCCAGCCGTGGCGTCTTAATCTTTCTCCCTCGCAAACTCTCAACACTCATTCCAGGCTCAGTGTCTGATCGAAATCAGATATTCAGTGTTTTGAATACTTGTGAGGGTCGGAATGCTGCTGCCTCTTGGCCTCCTCCATGCCAAGGATGCTTAACAAAAGCGTTAGGTTGGGAAAGGAAGGCCACGGGAAGGCGCCTTTTATTGCAAATAATCCATCAGCGTGATCCAATGAGGAGCTGATAAATGATTAACCCAGGGCTACATGATAAGTAGCTTATTAAATGTCACAGATATGTGATCCACATGGGGCGATATTACACACAGCCATCTCACTTGTACAATTGCCCCCTGCACAGGCGTATGTTATTTGGGGCAAACTTCATTAGAGTGATAGGCTGCTCTACATTGAATGAAATGGAAGGAGGAGGGAGACTAAACCACACTATTTTTGTTCTGCATTTTCACACAAGTGTCAGTGAGAAGCTTCTCAGATTTTATAGGAAATCTATAAAAAAAAAAAAAGGGATGGTTGGAAATCAGATATCAGGTACCGGTCATGTTCCAGTACACCTGTGCATCAGATAAAATAAGCTATTATAATAATAATTCAAACTAGGATCTCAGATCTCATAAGATTTACATTTAAGTATGTAAAATGTCACAGCAACTGAAGTGCCAACTACAAGGTTAATATTAGCATATCAGAATGAATACATTGGCACTATAGTAACTTGAGGTCGTCCTAACTTCTTTTACCTGGCATTGTTTTGGTCATGACTGTTTATAACATCACGTCACACACCGTTAAGCTTTGGAAAATTCTCAACTGAGATTAAATGTTTATTACAAGAATACGGGATTGCTGGTGATTTTTGTGTATACTGCCACCTAGTGTACAGGAGTCTCCGGTAATGGCGTCCAGTTCCACACCCACTCTCTCACAAGGGAATTCTGGCCAATACCATTATCTCCCCAAAACACTCTTGAACAATCTCAACCATTCCAGCAAAACGTTTGACCAAAACCACATGCTTTTGCAGAAAGTTGGATCAATCCCACCAGCATGGCAGAATATTTGACCGGTCCTGCTTGCTCCTGCAGAAACTTTGACCAATCTTGACTGCTCCCACAGAAGACTTGCCGAATCTTGCCCACTTTCACAGGCAGTTTGATCAAGCCCCCCTGCTCCCGTAGAAAGTCGGGTCAATCCCAACTGGTTAGCCGGAAAGTTTGATCAATCCCCCCTGCTTCTGCAGAAAGTTTGATCAATCCCGCGTGATCCCACGGAAAGTCTGATCAGTCTCAACTGCTTATACAGAAATTTGATCAATCCCGTCCACTTCCACAGAATGTTTGATCAATGCCGGCTGCCCCCCCAGAAAGTCGGTATCAATCCCAACTGCTCCCACTGAAAGCTGGATCAATCCCAACTGCTCCCACTGAAAGCTGGATCAATCCCAACTGCTCCCACTGAAGGTTTTACCAATCCCACATGCTCCCACAGCAAGTTTGCTCAATCACTCCTTATTCTGCAGTAAACTTGATCAATCCCACCCGATCCCACAGAAAACCTGATCAGTCCCAACTGCTTAAACAAAAAAAATTGATCAATCCCATGTGTTTCTGCAGAATGTCTGATCAATGCTTCCTGCTCCCACAGAAAGTTGGATCAATCTGATCTGCTCCCACAGAAAGTTGCATCAATCCCACACGCTCCCACAGAAAGTTTGACCGATCCCATCCACTCTTGCAGAAAGTTTGCTCAATCCCTCATGCTTAGGCAGAAATTTCATCAATCCTACCTGATCCCGCAGTAAAACCGATCAGTCCCAACTACTTAACCAGAAACTCTGATCAATCCCTCCTGCTTCTGCAGGACGTTTTAGGAATCCCGCATGATTCCACAGAAGGTCTGATCGGCCTCAACTGCATCCACATGAATGTTTGATTAATCAATCCCACCTGCTCCCACAGATAGTTTGACCAATCCTATCCATTCTCGCAGAAGGTTTGTTCAGTCCCTCATGCAAATTTCATCAATCCTACCCGATCGCACAGAAAAACTGATCGGTCCCAAGTACTTAAACAGAAACTTTGATCAATCCCGTCTGTTTCTGCCGAATGAATCAATGCCCCCCCTGCTCCCGCGGAAAGTTTGCTCAATCGCTCCTGCTTCCGCAGAAAGTTGGATCAATCTGAACTGCACCCACAGAAAGTTTGACCAATCCCCTCCGCTCCCGCCGAAAGTCTGGCCTATCCCAACTGCTTCCACAGATCCCGCCCACTCCTGCAACTTTCCCAGTCACATTTCTCATCCTAAGCATCTCGTGCATGCATGTTTTAACACTGGGGTGTCAGTCAGTCAGTCAGTCAGTCAGTGAACATGACTCTTCTAGGCCAGCTCGCTCAGGAGTCAGTAAAAAAGAAGCACCAACTGTAAGCACACTGAAGTGCCTGGAAGATCCCATTACAAGAAACTGCTGCATTCTTCAAGAGACCGAAAGACAGAAATAGAGCAACGGAAAGAGAAAATAAAGAGTTAATCGAGTCATCAGCAATATTTACTTGCAATCATTACTTATCAAGAGCTCAATAGATTATTCTGCTCATGCTGTTAGGCATTGGTTTGATTTGTCAGTATTAGCTATAATTGTATGCTAGAAGTTTAAACATTACCCCAAGGTTCAGTGCCAACTTTGCTGAGACTTCTGGGAAACTTCCATTAAGACTCAGCGCTATTGTCCTCATTTCTGCTTCTTCCCTTTTCATTGTTGAATATGCTTTATTTAGTATCAACTGTCAGCCATTGTTGTGCTCGGTGGGTAAATTGATATCGTTCATCAGTCAAGACAGCAACAAAAGAAAGCGCACAGGCCCTGCGTTCTGCCTCAGAGGTCTTCAGATTCAAGCTCCTTTTTTTTTTCTTCTTTTTTTTTTTGTTGCAAATTTGCTCAACTAGTCTGAGATAACGCTACCCGTGGACTCATTCAACCAGATTAAAGATTCATAAGGTGTATTGAATCTGTGTGGAAATCCCAAAATGTATGCAATTTGATCAAGCAGGGATTAAAAGCCGTCATTGTGCTCGTCAATAAGGAGCGTGGGCGACTCGGCGGTATCACATTGATGGCCGTGTATTAATACCGCACCTCCTTATTGGCCAATCAGCTGATTGTTTGGAATGTAAATGATGCTGCTGATGGCTCCGGTGACTGATGGCTTAAATTCCAATTAATCAATTGCTTCATCAGTTGCCCTAATTCAGATCAAATATCTCCTGAGTGCACACTCTTCTTTCAGTGGTATTAGGAGAAATAAATGCCTTGGAAGTCATTTTCATCAATCTAGCGCACATGCCAATATAGCCTCACGGAACTGAGCCTGGGTTGAGGTCTTAATGTCTTAAGTGTGTGAGTGGGAGGGTAAAACAAAAAGAGACATGTCGAGAGTCAGATGTGTGTGTGTGTGTGTGTGTGTGTGTTTCATACAATGCTTTTGTAACTCGTCCCACTTTCAGTGCGTCTGTTTTTTAAGACTTGACATATATTATTTATTATCGTTGTGTATTATGTTATTTATTTCTCTTATGCCGGGTATTGCATTGGATTTGTATTGAGGACTTGTCATATACATGTGCAGTGTCATTGTAGGTTTTTTTTTTTTTTTTTTAAGCTCCTGAAATATTAAGATCCCGCTTCGACTTTTCAGTATCACATCTCCTTTCGGCCTGACCCGTCCTTTATCAGCCAGCACAATAATATTTCCTCCATTGTGGCGCACAGAATGTGACCATTGTAAGACCCGCTGACTAATATTACAAGCCTCCATATTAGCCGTTTATGACAGGTCATGTGATATGCGGCTAACGACACCCCATCCGACCTCGGGCTTTAATTTACGGGATGCAATGCGGTGCCTTTTGTGACAGCCAGAGCACATATCAATCCATCTCTGGGCCTCCTGAAGCCCGGACACGTCACGGGCCTTGTCAATTATACAAAATAAAATCAAGTATTCATAAGTAGGCGGTAATGGGATATTGGCTGACAGATTTAATAATTCAGTTTTGCTGAGGCTTAACTGGCACTAGTTTGTAGCTAATGGTCGGAGCGGTAAAAAATTCATCGCAGACAATGCCGGAGTGAGAAGGCACGAATAATTATGCCTACTTAATTTACTCCGCGTCTGGTCAGATGAAAAGCTTGTTTGCTAAAGAGTGCTTGAGCGTTTAAGCGGGCCCAGTGTAAAAGGTACTGTAATTTGATTTATGAATTTGATCCCCACGCCCCTTTAATTTCATTCATCAATGTTTCATCAGGTGCAATTATGCATTGTGCCTTCTCTCGTCATGCCTCCATTATCGAGCCCGGGTTTTGTCACGGGGTGTGTAATGGTATTGCTAAATATTCCATAATGCTTCTAAAGAGGGCTTGATCATGTCATTTGTCTCTCTTTTTCCTTTCTGATGAGATGAGATGACAAGCACACCAGGGTGTAGACTTCAGGTCCTCGGCTGCACCCGTCTCATTTATGAGATCGGACTTTTTTTTTTTCATGTATCGTGTGACCTTAGGACCTGATTAGATGTCTCAGAGCGATGAGGTTTTGTATTCCTTTTTAGGAATAGTAAAAAAAAAAAAAATAGCACAATTAGCAACATTTAATCCTTAATCCTGTTTAGGGTCGCGTTCAGGGGGTAGCTGGGGCCAATCCCGGCTGACTTCGGGCGAGAGGCGGGGTTACACCCTGGGCAGGGCACCAATCCAGCGCAGGGTGACACCCAGAGACGGACAACCGTCCACACACACATTCACACTTACGAGCAATTTAGAGTCGCCAATTAGCCTAATCCGCTCTGTGCATGTCTTTGGACTGTGGGAGGAAACCAGAGAACCCAAAGGAAACCCACGAGGACACGGGGAGAACATGCAAACTCCACACAGAAAGGCGCCCAAGTCGACCTCAGGGATCGAACCCAGGACCTTCTTGCTGTGAGGTAACAGTGCTAACCACTACACCACCGTGCCAACCTTTATTATATTTAAGAACATAATAATCATATGAAGCGTATTTCCTCCGTACACGACTCCATTCCCAAGCTATTGTCCGTCCTGTGAAGGTTTTAGAGCGTATGTTCCCTGCCGATAGATCGATCAATAGGTCAGAAATCCACAAGCAATAGGTGAGCAGGCCAATGATTGAAGATCACAGTCACATAAAAGGAAAGGTCACGGCAAACGCAGACTCTCATTTGTTCGTAAAGCCAATGTTGTCACAATTTGTTGTGCAGTGACCTCACGTTCATTCCACTACCATGAACTGTTTTTTTTTTTTTTTTTAATCAAATTAAACATTTAAAAATGTTAAAAAATTTTCCGGTGGCGGCGTTTTTTCTTTGGTTCACCGCTCATTTTGACCACTCAATCTGAAATTTTGTCACCGCTCACCACTAGTGGCCAGCGCAGACACAAGAACACACCACACACTAGCCACGCTGACAGTAATCTATTATTGGCCGGTAAGGCTGTGACTGGAATGCGGGACTAGAGCTGTCCCAGACGGGACACTTCAAAATCACCCATTATCCGGGACAACCTGCGTAAATCGGGACGGTTGGCAACCCTAAGGCTAAGGTAGGCAAAGATGTGCTAAGCTAGGCTAAGATGAGCTAAGCTAGGCTGAGATACCTAAGCTAGGCTAAACGGTTCAACACAGTGGTTCGACACATGATATTTTCCACTTACAATGGGTGTGGTGGAACGCATCTCCGTCATAATTTGAGGACTACCTGTGTGTGTGTATATATATATATTATACTGGCCACATATGGTAACTCTATTGGCTTTGATTTGCAGCAACACCATGATGTAAAATAAACATTCCAATAAAATTCTTTTAATATAACATAAAGTCTTCCTCCAGTAACGCATTAGGGATGAAAATTTTTAATTTCCTGGTATTTCAATTAGTGCCATTTGAATAGTTCAAAGGTTAAAGCCAAACGTGTTATCACGCCAAAGCGTGCCTTCTGTCTTTTTTCATTTCTTTTTTTAAAGGAGAGAAACTGACTTTCATCATTTTTACCTTTTAAAGCCGTCTCCGCTTTGCAGCATTATCGGATTCCTTATCAATCCAGTACTACACTGGATATCTTTTTGTTTGGAACAACATAACGCGGCAATATCACAAATTCATCCTCCTGATCTGGAATCAGGTCCCACTGAATTATGAATCTATCAATGAAGGCATTAAAGCTAAGCAGTGATGTTAAGTGAGTGATGAAACAGGCAGCTGGGAGTGAGAGGTTGGTGAAAAGTGCGTTAGGTGAAGGGAATCCTCGGCGGAGGCAGCCGGGCGTTCACGAGGGCCCGACAAATGCTCGACGGTCGCGAACCCCATCGATCTGAGGTATAATTCTCTATGAAACTGATGGATGAGGGCAGCCATTGACAGAAAGGGTAAAGACCACTTTGAGACGTCCCCTGTGAATAAGTATGATGGAAAATAGATTGTTGAAGAAGATTTATGCTTGTTCTCCACTGCCACAGGAGAGAGAGAGAGAGAGAGAGAGAGAGAGAGAGAGAGAGAGAGAGAGAGAGGGCTAACATGATCCGACATTCAATTCCGCACACTTTACACACACACACACACACACACACACACACACACAAACTGTCCACATGGATACACATGCATACATCCTCAGTACATATGGCTCTTGTACACACTCAGCGCTGTTGGATTCTCCGTTCTGATTGGTCAGAAGGTGTTGATGAATTTTCTCACGCAGCAGCTGTGGCTGTAGTTCCAGCTGCATGGCGTATGCTCATGCACCCCTTCCAATATGTTAGCGTTTCCATAGGAACAACTCAATCACTGGACTCATACTTGGACTTCTTGGTTTTTCCTTTATTCTTCTCCATCCATGCATCTCTCCTTCCCTCTCTGTTTGTCTCTCCTTCTCACATCCTCACGTCCTTCCCCTCTTTATTTTTATCCTGTCTCGCTCTTGCTGCTGTTATCTGTCTCTCACTTGTGTTTTCCGCTCTCTCTCTCTCTCTATCTCTCCATCTCTCTCTCCCTCTTGGTTTCATTCCCTCTCCTTCATTCTCTCGCACTCTCCTTTTTCATGCCAGTGCACCCGTTCTCTCTGCTCTTCTCTTTTCCTCATGCTGTCTTTTTCTTTTCCTGTCTATCTCTTTTTTCCCTTTCCCCCATTCACTCTCTTTCTTGTTTCCGTCCTCATTCTTTCTCTCATATTCATATCCTCCCCCCCCCCCTCTCTTTTTCCACCTCTGTTTATGTTTCCCTCTTCTCTCCTCTCCTATGCTGTGCTTTTTGTGCTTGTACATTCACTCTCTCTCTCGTTCTCTGTGTTTTTCATTCACACTCATCCGTCGTTTCATTCCATCTCTCGGGACCTTTTTCTTTCTTTTTCTTCATATCTGTTTTGACCTTTCGTTCACTTTTTCTAGCTTTTCTTCCCGTTGCTTTTCTCTTAATTGTCTCCCTTCCTTTGACTTTCTCTCGTTTGAATTCTTTTTTTAATTTCCTCTCTCGTTCTTTCTCTCTCTCTCTCTCTCTCGCGCGCTCTCTCTGTCTCTTCCCCGTGTTCATTCTTTCATTCTCCTTCGTCTCTTTCTTGCTTACCTTCCCCATTCTTTCTCGTATGTTCTCTCTCTCTCTTCCACCTCTTTCCCCTCTTTTTTCCTTTTCTTTGACTTTCTCTCGTTTTTTTCCGTTCTCAAATTCTTTCTTTCTCTGTCTCTCTCTCTTTCCCTCTCTGTTTCTTCCCTGTATTCATTGTTTCATTCTCCTTCGTCTCTTTCTTGCTTACCTTCCCCATTCTTTCTCATATATTCTCTCTCTCTCTCTCTCTCTCTCTCTCTCTCTCTCTCTCTCTCTTTCTCTCTTCCACCACTTTCCCCTCTTTTTTCCTTTTCTTTGATTTTCTCTCATTTTTGTTCTCAAATTCTTTCTTTCTCTCTCTCTCTCTGTCTCTCTCTCTCTCTCTCTCTCTCTCTCTCTCTCTCTCTTTCGCTCTCTCTGTCTCTTGCCCTTGTTCATTCTTTCGGTCGCTCATCCTCCTTTCTCCTTTCTCCATCTCTCTTCCCTGCTCTCATTTTTCCCCTTTTTTTTCTTTCTTTCACTCTGCCAGTCTTTCTCTTTTCCCCATCTCTCTTCCCTTCATACTCATGCTCATCTTTTCACATCTTTCTGTCTTCCATTCCCTCTCTCATTCCATCGTTCATCTTTTCCACCATCTCGCTGTTTGCCCATCTCTTTCTTGCTTTCCTTCCTCATTCTTTCTCATATATTCTCTCTCTCTTTCTTTTCTTTCTGCCTTTCATTCTTTTCTTTCTGCCTTTCATTCTTTTCTTTCTGTCTCTCGTTCCTTTATATCGTTATATCTCGCCTTTTGCCTTTTTTTATCGTCATGCTCTCGCTTTCATCCTTATTTTGTTTTTCTCTCATCGTGTCACTCTCATGCTTTTCAATCCTCTCTTCTTCTTCTTCTTCTTCTTCTTCTTCTTCTTCTTCTTCTCTTATCCCCGCCCTCTTTTCCCTCTTTCCCTCCACATACTTCACCTTCATGAGCAAGACAATGAAACACAAAATCCACCTTTAAGCCGTTTTTCTTTCGTCTCTTGGTCGCTCATTCACACGGGCGTTCCACATTTTGTCTCTTCTGTCCGTCCTCCTGCAGCATAAGACACAACCGTAGCTTTGCAATGAACTGAGTTGTGTGAAACCCCCAAACATTGATGTTTCTGGCATTCTTTTATTCCTTTAATTAAGTTCTCAGCCTTTCTCCTTTTCCAAGAGAATAATTACATGCTTCGGTACCGAACGATCCTGCCCGAGCAAACTGATCGCCTGCTCATACTGTACATTTACATAATAATTAAAATTCAAGAACGCATGAAATGGATTTACTGTAATCTTTTTAGCTTCTTGTTACAAACGCCCGCTTTAACGTGGGACATCTGGCCCCCGAGCAGCACATGGACCGTTATTTACCTAAATCCATTCCATGGAGATCGCATTTGATTAACATTTATCATTTTATATTACTGCGTTGTAAACAGACCCCTGTGTGGACACGGGACAGGTGTTTGGTTTGGATCTCCAGCGGGCATCCAAATGTATCACCAGATTAATTTTTGGCACTTTTTTGGACATTTCAACTCATGTGGTGCCAGTAAAGGAACAGAGTTTTCCAGCTAATCTTGATTTACAGCCCTGTTCCACCACTAATCATCGAATTTGACTCTCGTATTGTGGTTCAGTTAAACATTTATACATTCTACAAATATCGTATCCAGTGGGATTTTTTTTTTTTTTTTTTATGTTTCGGATTAGTTCGCACCTCACAAAAGCCCTGCTTATCCAAGAGCATTTATTTTCACCTCTACTGTATCTCTGGTATGACATGGAGAGCGTTGGTAATCCTGTGTGCTTCATCATATCACACTCAACCTACAAATGTTACACGCTGGCAAACGGTAAATCCAATATTGTGTGACAGTGAGTGTGTTAGATTACAAATCTTTCCAATATCAGTGAGTGTTATAGAAATATAAGGATATTTCTCGATGATATTCAGTATTCAGTATTTTGTGCAAATGAGAAATTGAGATTTAGTAAGTTTCATTCCGAACACAAACTGGCCAATATATATATATATATATATATATATATACCTGGCAGGTTTTGCAATACGAGTATAGTATATAGTATATAGTATGCATACACTTCGTCTCACTCATATAGTCAACATCCGCGCTAGCATATACTATTAGTGTGTGTGCGAAAATGGCCCCCATGAAGAATAAGGTTGAAAAGGAAGATAGTAAGAAGAAGGACATGATTACGGTGGAAGTTAAGAAGGAAATCACTGAGAAGCACGAACGAGGTGCAAAGCGTTGTAGAGAAGCGCCACCCAAATAAGGCTGGAGCAGTGCGAGCGATGAATCTGTTTAATGACAATGCGATGTTCCATGAAATCCTCAAAAGGATGCAAAAGCAGCGATCATTGGATAGTTTCCTCGTTAAAGTCGCAAGCACGAAAAGAAAACGATCCCAGTGAGCGACAGACTGCAGTGATTAGAGGGTTAAAAAGTAAAAGATTCTGCGTTATTAACTTGTATTCTTGATATATAGGGCAACACAGTTGGTACAGTGGGTAGCGTTGCTGCCTCATAGCTCCAGGGTCCACAGTTAGCTCTTGAGCTTGGATTACAGTCTGTGTGCTGTTTTACACAATCCCTGTGGTTGGTTCACATGGGTTTCCTGCAGGTTCTCCAGGCCTTGAAGGTTTCTCCAACTGCCCAAAGATACGCAGGTACTCACACTGGCTACGTTTAATTGCCCCATGTGTGTGAATGGTGCCCTGGGGTGATGGAGTGATGTCCCGTCCAGGGTTAATTTTCCTGCCGTACTGCCTGGTTCCAGTTTTAAAGTCGTATGTCTAATATTTTCTGTTTTGGCCGCTGTACTTGTCTGTAGGTGGTCTGACCCAGGCAATGAATTATACCATTAATTATTAGTTAAGTCCAAATAAACAAACTCTGCAATTACGTCCACCTGCTGCAAGCCCTCGTGCTACACCAAGCCTACATTATTTCCCTCCAAAGAGCTTCTATTTAGACCAAATCAGATCACTTAGGCGTCTTGCCCCAGCGACTATTCTGTAGATGTTATGTTTGATTTCTTAACCAAGAGGGAAAAAAAAGCTCATGGTTAGATAAACATCCCATTATGTTCACTTCTTCAAAACCATCTCATAGATAAAATCCTGTTAGATGTTCGGGTATGTGAAGCAATATTAGCTTTGCGGTCATAAAGTGATCTGATCCGTACATTTCCCAGAATGCCATTTTAAGAGCGGAGCTCTAGCTCATAGCTAGATGTCAACCCCGCCTCCCCCTTTCCTAAAGCCAGAGGCCACAAAAAGACCAAATAAAACAGCCCAAAACATCCATTGCGTTCATTTTAACCCTGGTGTCATGGCGGACTCCATGTGTGGCCTCTGGCTGCAGTCGCTGGCTCGCCTCTTCCCATGTAGCTCTCTCTGCAGGAGGGGGATGACAATTTCTCCTCGTTGAGGACTATTTATGTAATCCTGCCCCACAAACAGCACTTCGAATCTCTTTCCAGATAAAATGGAAGAAGAAAAGGTGCAATCAGATGATCATTATACATCACCCATGACTTTAGGTGGGTTTTTTTTTTTTCGGTTAGGTTTGGCGTCCACTGAGAATTGCATTACGTCCGCATGTACAATTGGATGATAATACAAGGCTAGTATGAGTTGAATGGATCCTTGTGTTAGGTTTATACCAGACAGTAGTAGGCAGCTTCTTAGGTAGGGCAGTATTTGTGAAATAATACAAGAACTGATCTATTTGAAATATAGTTGCCCAATGAGGCAAAATACTTTGACCTAAGTTGTGTACGTCCTTCTCTAATTAAATCATGAAATAATTCTGTTATGCTGTCACCCGAAGTCCGCTGGGATTGGCTCCAGTTCCCCCCGCGACCCTGAACAGGATTAAGCCGCAGAAGACGAATAATTCTGTTACGGGACCAATGGAAATGATCACTGGGGCTGCATTAGAGAGTTTTTCAGGAGGCCTGGCATGGTGGTACAACAAGTAGTATCATTGCCTCACAGCTGCCAGGTACCTGGATCGATCCTGACTTTAGGCTGCCGGTAACTGTGTGTGGGTCCTCCATTTGGGTTCATCCCACAAGAACTAGTTGAGCTAAATTTAATTGCCCCTAGATGTGAATGTGTATGTGTGAGTGGCCTGGACTGGCTTTCCATCCAGGGCAGCCCCGGCGCCAGACACGGCTTTGCAGACGGGCCTCGCATTGCTTTGGGGGGGCACACATGTTACAGGTG
>JAQMCW010000018.1:3198292-3209634 GCA_030068335.1 Chrysichthys cranchii
TTCCTCTTCTTTTGCTGCGTATTGCAGGTTGAAGTTCATTTCACAGCAATGTACAGGAATTTACACTGTTCAGTGTTCGTCCCTGCGCTTGGAAATGCCCCAGAACAGGAACCTTCATATCCCAAAGGAACGTTAACACGATTTTCTTGAATTTCTTCTTCGCTGGAGAAGACAGACATCCCCACTCCGCGGTTTACTTTTGCGCTTCGGGATACCGCGTCATTTTAAAAATGCCTTTACTTTCTGATTCCCCCTCGTATTTAGACGTGCCATATAATGAAATGGGTTCTTTTTTTTATGTTTAAAAAAAAAGGTTAATTTGGGGTTTGGGTCTTTCTGAAGAGGCTATCCTAAAGGAATATACCCTTTATGGTTCTAGATGTTCGGTGGAACCTGGCACGCAGTCTCCTTGCTGCGAATAACGGCGCCTGGAGGGATATCAAGGGGTTATAAAAAGTCAGCTCCCTTTTCGGAGATGCTTATACACTCCAGGAGATCTGACACATATTTTTGCATTGAAAGCCTCATTCCCTGTAAGCAAATGAGCTTGTGGAATGCAGCTGCCTCCAAAAAGCAAATATGCGCGCGGAGAATGGTGATGTGTACGTGTGGTGGGGTGTACGCTCAGAGCTGTGTAGGATCCGGGAGTGCACTTAGTCTCTCACTCCTAATGGCTGCAGATGTATCATCATAAGATGATGATTCCTCTCTGCCTTACATGCCAGAGCGCTTTCAGACCTGGAAAAGAGTTTGATGCAAATTCTGAATGAACTACTCTGTGCATTCGTCAGACGAGCGCTAATTACGCCCCCACGGCGCCAAATGCACAACATCCTGCGATGCTCTCCTGCGCTGAGGGCTCTTATCACACGAGCATCAGAAACGGAGGACCGTGATCAAATTACAATCTGACCCACGATCAGACTGATTCAGAACCAGAAGACGCCGTGAGTAGAAGCTTTCGTGCGTGTGGTTGCTCGGCTCATGCCTGAGCACAAGGAAACAGTTTCGTGATATTAGGATGGAAAATATCAATTGGTCTCTTAACAGTTCTGTGCTTTTCGGAATGTCTGAAGAAACCAAAGTTTCCCTTGCTACAAGGGAAACACGCTGTAGATGACTCGTCAGTGTCACCGCAGACAGCTAAACAATCCGGGCAGGAGAAGAACAGGGTGATTTCTCTGTATCATCTCTCGTTAAACTCTCAATCTGTGCCAAACCTCAAGGGAATTTATTCTTAACCACCAGAGTACCTAGTCCACGGCAGAGACTAAAACATGTCCTGGAATTCCACCCAAGACTACATCAGAATTTCCTGAGTAGGTTTCGGTGTTTGAGACTGAGACCTTTCAGTCAAAACTCATCAGCTCATCTTCAAGAGCTTTATCTTGGTCAGGGTCACTGTGGATCCGGAGCCAATCGTGGAAACACTGCACTTGAGGTGAGAATACACCCTGAACAGGATCCTAGTCAGTCACAGTGAATCGTACACATACACAATTTCAAGTTGTTAATACCTCTAGAAGCCCCATGTGGACAAAGAAAGGACATGGCGTGAACGAACAGACAGTAACCTGAACATAGGATTGAACCTGATGACCCTAAAACAGCAACACTTCCTGCTGCACCACCCTCAGTCAAAAGATGTATTTGTGTCCATTGAGGGCATAACCCATGTTTTGTAAATGTGGCATGAAAATTGTAAGCAAATTCAAAGCATGACTGTTGTAATATTATTTACATACAAGAGCTGTCCGGCGATGGATTGGAAGCAGGAAAACAGGACGTATTCCCAGGGTGCTCCCAATGTTAAAGGGACAGGCTCCGGATTTAAACCGCGACAGGGTGTGTTCCTGCGTCATACCCAGCAGTCCCAGCATAGCTCCAGATCTAAAGTGTGCCAGGGTGTGTTCCTGCGTCCTACCCAGTATCCCAAGGATAGTCTCAGAATCAGTACCTTGTACGGGTGCCCAAGATTCCCGGGATAGGCTCGGGATCAATAACTTGGCAGGATACGCACCTGCCACACGCCCAGACTTCCCCAGATGGTCTCAGAATCAATACCTTGAAAGGGTGTGTACCCATCTGGGGCCCAAGATTCCCAGGATAGGCTCAGGATCAATACCTTGAAAGTGTGTATAGCCGTCTGGTGCCCAAGATTCCTGGGATAGGCTCAGGATCAATAACTTGCAAGTGTGTGTACCTGACTCATGCCCAATTTACCCCGGGATAGGCTCAGGATCAATACCTCAAAAGGGTGTGTATCCATCTGGTGCCCAAGATTCCCGGGAAAGGCTCAGGATCAATAACTTGACAGGATACGCACCTGCCACATGCCCAGACTTCCCCGGATAGTCTCAGAATCAATACCTTGTAAGGGTGGATACCCGTCTGGTGCCCAATATACCCGGGATAGTCTCAGGATCAATAACTTGTCAGTGTGTATACCCGTCTGGCGCCCAATATACCCGGGATAGGCTCAGGATCAATAACTTGTAAGGGTGGATACCCGTCTGGCGCCCAATATACCCGGGATAGTCTCAGGATCAATAACTTGTCAGTGTGTATACCCGTCTGGCGCCCAATATACCCGGGATAGGCTCAGGATCAATAACTTGCCAGCATGCGCACCTGCCCCATGCCCAGACTTCCCCGTACAGTCTCAGACTCGATACCTGGAAAGAGCGCGTGTCTCGTCTCATGCCCAGTGACCCACTACAACCATGACCTTGGTAACAAACTTGACTTTAGATCAGTAAACGAATATCAGAAGAAACAAACCCCACCAGACGACCCAAATCAAATCAAGCGCCTCTGGGTGCAGAATGGTTTACCAAACGCTCTGAGGGTTCAACATTCAGGAGCGATGCCCAAAATAAATAAATAAATAAATAAATAAATAAAAAAATAAATAAAAAAGCAGAGGAAAAAGAAGCTTCAGGATGAGCTTCACATCTAGGGAGCTGGCTGAGTAATTAGTGATTTCAGCCCGCAGGATGAGGCGTAATGAGGAGAGGCTCGCGCGGGATCAGAGCAATGCTAACAAAGAACAAATACAAACAATGGTGTGTTGTGTCATGGACGTGGCAACAGGCCGTCCAGATGTCTTGATGCGCGCACGCGGAATCCCTTGTTGGAGAGCTTCCCAGGGCTGAGAGGCTGAGTGCCGGGGGGCGCGACCGTCAGCGCGCGGAGGGCGGCGCGTGGGATCCGGGAGGCGTGAGGTGGGGCTGGGTGGGTAGGAGGGTATTTTCCAGGTTTAAATACAGCGCGGTGAGGGAGCTCCGTAAACAGTCGCGTCACACAACGCCGGTAAAAGCACGGAGAGCCTCACTATGAGCAGCGAGAGCGCGCGTGCGGAGTGACTGACGCCGCGCTTTACCCAAAACGCGCCCCAGCCGCCGCGCGCCCCGGGATGCACAGCTCACACTGATTTCACTCAGCGCTCACACTGGCACCGCGTTGATTTCTATCCATTTTTCATCTTCTTTGTATTGGAAACTTTGCGCGCTCCCGCCTAGACCGGGTGAATGCCCGCGCCTGCGTGCACGCGTCCCGACTCGAGTGCCAACTTCACACGGACGGCTTTGGGCAAACGGAGAGGATCCGAGCTCCGCTGCGCCTCTCAGTTCAGCATGAAGTCTGCGGAAGAAGGTGAGCGCGCGCGCGCGCGCGCGTGTGTGTGTGTGTGTGTGTGTGTGTGTGTGTGCGCGTGTGCGCGCGTGGGTATGTGCGTGTGCGCGCGCGCACCGGTGTGCACGGCTGGGCTCATTGCATATAGCTAACCTGCTTTAGTTCAACCTGGTTGAGCACTCTAGTCCTTCCTTTAAAAGAAAGCTGGGTGATCTGGGGATGAGCCTGAGATCATCAGCCTGACTTCAGAGTGACTTGGACATTTTCAAAGGCTTTTTCTGCTTTGCTTAATTAAAGCTTAATAGAGTATCCTGTAGGACTCTCCAGGCCCATAGAGTACACACATGACATTTCTGGACTAGACTCTAGACTTTGCTTGGGCTTCCCATGAGAACGCAGAGATTCCGAAAGATTCGAATGAAATTGAACACAGTAAGATAGAATACACAGAGCCCGCGCCTTGTTTATGGACGTTCCTGGGGATGCTTTCAGAGGAGTCATTGCTATCTACTGGGATACTTTATTGAGCGATTAATGGACTCGTGTGTGTGTGCGTGTGCGTGTGTGTGTGTGTAGTGGGGTTATTTCACGTGCAGTGGGGATACCGGGAGATCAGGCGCTCCTGCATGTCAGAAGGTTGGCTTTAGAATTCACGTGTAGTTCAGAATCATACAGACAGAGCCCAGGATCATCCAGATGGCAGATGCTTTGGTGTTTATTGATTAATTGATTCAAGCCTTGGAAACCCTGGGTACTACTGCCCAGGGCTGATATATTGCCATGCTGTTAAAGGTGCTTTGAGATCAAAATAAATCAATAAATAAATAAAATAAAATAAAATAATAATGAGAGCAGGCGTCGGGTTTGTGTGAAAGTCTACCGTAGAGTTTTTCGGTAGAACTCTGAGCGAGGTGTTCTTGGGAGAATTGAATAACACTCATGCCTCACTCATGTCAGTGTCTTCCATTGAAGCTGCTTTAAAAAGGGTCGGATTGAACAGTGGTGCGAAGTTGCAAATCGTTTCACCTTGATGACTTCAGTAGGATGTAAATGATTATTATTATTATTATTATTATTTTATTATTATTGATATTGGGTGATTAATGGACAGACATCTTGGATGCGAGGTATGCATCCAGTGCAATGCATGATCAATACTGGAAGCTGAGGTTAGCTATGGCAGCACGGTTACTTTAAAAGAGAATAGAGGACAATAAAAAAAAAAAAAGAATAGAATAGAATAGAAATGCAGTTTGTCATCAGTTCATGTGGATGCTTGGAAGAAAACGGATACCCTCTGAAATGCAGTTAGACAAATGCATTGTCGATAATGTTACCTGTGTTATTTTTATTTATTATTTTATTAAAAAAAAAAAAAAAACAAAACATCCTGTAACAGGACCCTGTAAATGTAGGTACCGTGGAACAGACTAGAACAGAACTGAGATGCGGCGTGTGTTCATTTCCTGTCGATTCCTTTATCGGGTACGAGTGTAGACTGGTGCCAATACTTTAGGTCCAATGGAGTAGAATCCACAGAATAGAATCAAATAGAATACAATGGGGACCGATTTTTTCATACTCTCTTGTTCATGCTTTTAGAAAAAGTTCAGCCGCGTCACTGATCCTGCACCCACCCAGAGCCCCACGTCAATAAAGTTACATTAGAGAAAAAAAATCGAGATGCTCTTTGCATTCGTTTCCTGTCCAGTTCTTTTTAATAATGCGTTCATCACACCGATACATCACACAACCACGACTGCATCCTGACTTTATAACAAACAGAATGGTTCGAGAATGGACTTGGACTAGAATAGAACAGAATTGTATGTGTGTAATTTCATGCTCAGGCACTGAATAGGATTTTAAATGTTTACATCTTTATGGGTTCGTTTAATGGGCTGATATGTGAGACCCAGCACGTTAAAAGCGTTCGGCATTTTCGATGCATTATCAAGAAGACCAGGGCAGTCGAATTACTTCGATCTAGAATAGAAATGAATAGACATAGTACTCTGGCATCTCAGAAGGTGTGCCGTTTGATATCCAGGCTGACTCCCCACTTGATAATGAGGTGTTCCTTTCTCGCCGTCAGTCATGAAACAACAAGTTCTCCATCTCCATCATATCACCTAAATCTAAAACCTTTTTTTTGTTTTGTTTGGTTTTTAATTGCGCTGGAGCGCAGCTGTTCTGGCCGCGAATAGAAAGGCCCATGCTTCTGATAGTTGCATCAATCTGTTGCAACACTGCTGCCTCAGTTTTTACTCAAGCGTCCCGGTACGGTTGGGAATCAGGAGTGCACAGTTGCTCTCGCATCATTTGTTAGAGGACAAAAGCTCGGCGTGGTGCTCTGGGAGCGTGGATCAGGGATTTTACGATGGGTGATTGATCCCTGTCTCGGATGCTCTCTCCAGTAACTAAAGCGCACTGATGTCATGGGCTGTGTGTCGATTTGGGGTTCCTTCTGTCTGTCTGTCTGTGCGGTTTGGGGGATTGCATTACTGCGGCGAGGGGAGCATGATTATTCGTTTCAGCCTTCTGCTTCTAAGCCTCATAATTGATAGCAGACTGCTCGGTTTGGGTATGCATGTGTGTCGCCTCAGCACTTGAGCCCACGTGCGCGTGTGTGCGTGCGCGCTTGTGTGTGTGTGTGTGTGTGTGTGTTGTCTCAGCTCTTCAGCCTGCTGACGGCAGCAGTTTTCTGCACCCCTCTTCCCATGTTTTTGCCCAAACCTCTGTCTCTTATACCCATAATTTCACCAGACGCACAATTAAGAGGCTGGCTCTCCTCGACTCAGGCCAGTGGGTGAGTGTTAAAAAAGAAAAGAAAGAAAAAAAATCCAGGCTTTCCTGTAGGCAGCTCACGTGGACACACTTTGCATATGGTGAAATTCCAACAATAGGGGCGACTTCTGCTTTATTTCACCATGCGTTCATGTGCGCGCGGTGGAAGGCTGCGCAAGCTCTATAGTAGCTCACTTCCCCGTCAGGCAGCTCCGCCGAGCCTGAAATGCAAACTAGTCAGGCCACGAGGAGAGAAAACCCCGTGTGCACGTATACGATACATGCAGACGTACCTGCTCCTCTTTACTATCGAGCGTGTGTGTGTGTGTGTGTGTGTGTGTGTGTGTGTGTGTGAGAATCACAGAGTTCCTCAGCCACAGAGTCGAAAAAGGAACTAGTAAGGGGCGGATCTGGCTGAGAGAGAACCCTCAGAATGAGGCGGCAGGTGTTTTTTTTTTTTTTTTTTTTTTTTTTACAAGAGTAAGGAAGAGATAAGAGCTCTGGTGTGACTGAACAGGATGTCAAAAGCCACTGCTCTGCTCTGCTCTGCTCGAGGAGCTGCTGATACACAGCGGCGCTTAAACACTCCTTCCCGGAGACGCTGAAGATGGGATCCGGCCATAAAGAGCCCGAGTTTGATTTCAGCTTTCTGTTTGAGTACAGCAGTCGAGGCGGAGAGATGGAAATGGAGAGAGGTGTGTTGGGCAGGTGGCTGTGTGTGTGTGTGTGTGTGTGCGCGTGTGTGCGTGTGTGCGTATGTGTGTGTGTGTGTATGTAAGTATGTATAAAGTGCCAACGAGTGAATTTATTTTGTAGTTTGATAGATTTTGCATAAGAACACGTCTAGATAGGGTACTATTCACGGATTGATCTGTGTATAAGGTGATATGCCTGCATTGACATGGGAAATCAATACACACTTGTACTGTATGTCGCTGGGGTATTTTTATTTTTATTTATTTATTTTTTTTTTTTTCAAATTTTGTAAATAATCTGGAGTGGTTCAGTGAAATATGGCGAATCTAGGGAACGTTCTATTCAGATTCATGTAATATTGCGGTGATAAAATGGATATATGCTGGTGTGTGTGTGTGTGTGTGTGTGTGTGTGTGTGAGAGAGTGAGAAAGGAAAAAATATATATTTTATCTCCCTGAAATCAGGTTGTTTTTTTTTTAGAATTTTTTTTTTTTTTTTTTTTTTTTTTTAACCACAAAATCTATTCAAGAGTGACATCTAATTTTTTTTTTCAGCGCATCTGCTTCTGGAAATAGTCTGTCACACGCTAATTTTAGTCAGTCTGCCCACGCATTCTGTGGTGCATGACAGGTTCATCATTTCACGTGGTGTCCTGGTTGCGTACCGCTGCAGTTCGCAAATATAGATTGAGGTGAAGGGGACGGCCACAAAAAAAAAAAAAGAAAAAAAAGCGTCACTGCTCAAAGAGAACTGTGTTTTCTTTAGAAACCCGAATGGGGACGAAGACAGGGTCGAAATGGGGACATTTTTTGTTTTTACTCATTTTGCAATTATTTTTACAGTGAATTCAAGACATTCCAAAACTGCAGGTTGTAAAAATAACTGGTACAAATGATGAATAATGCCTGGGTGACTGGTGGAATTTCTAGTTGTAAAATTGTTCCTTTGAACAACTTTTTTTATTGTATATTTTTTAAGAGCTCCAAGAAGCAAGAGCTATTTTGTCAGATCTCCTATAATCAACCCTGAGATATAGAGAAAACCTTAATCATTCCCTTGATCTAATCTTCAGTGTTTCTCACTTTCCTTATCTTACCCTCATACCAAATTTTCCATGACCCAAAGTACATTTTGAAGTAATCCTCCATGATGCTGTCTTCTTCAACAGGCCTTAATAAACGGCCCAGATCGAGTACTCTTGCCTTTGACTCATCAGTC
This sequence comes from Chrysichthys cranchii, assembly GCA_030068335.1. NCBI lineage: Eukaryota > Metazoa > Chordata > Actinopteri > Siluriformes > Claroteidae > Chrysichthys > Chrysichthys cranchii. The sequence continues at coordinate 3,206,628 of JAQMCW010000018.1, forward strand.
TTCTTCTTTTTTCTTTGCAGAGGCTTTTAGCTATACACCAAATGTTAGCCTGTCTCTCCCACTCGGAATGGCCAACCCCTGCCTGGCATCTCAGTACCACAATCTTCAATCAAGCCCCGTTATCTCAGTCTCGTCATGCCACCAGGCGAACTACGGCCTCCACGAGAGCAGCATGGCTCCGAACTACTACTTCCCCGGGCTCCGTCCCAATGGCGCCCCCCCCCTGGAGAGACCACGCATCGAGATCACTTCTTACGGTCAGATGCCTGAAGAACAGGTGGAAGAAAGTGGCACCATGGGCCTTGTGCCTAAGCGAGTCAACATCGTGACCTTGACCTTGCCCAGTGCTGATGGGTACCGCGACCCGAGCAGTCTGAGTCCAGCAAGTAGCTGCAACTCGGAGGCGTCTTATGAGTCTGGTTTCTACAACTATGAAAATTCACCCCAAAACTCACCCTGGCAGTCACCCTGTGTCTCGCCCAAAGGCTCATCCTCCTCGATGCTGTCTTGCCCCCCTCATGGGCATGTCCCTGGTCCATCCCCTCGTCACTCCCCTTCCACCTCCCCCAACGATGATATCGGAAGTCACGGCAAGAGGAAGTATAGCTTCAACGGCACCCCTTACGGGCACGCGTCAGGCATCTCGCCCAACCACTCCCCCGGGGCTTCGCCTCAGGGTTCCCCAAGGCTTGAAGAAAGCTGGCTGGGAACCACTAACCAGTACACCAATTCAGCCATCGTGGCAGCCATCAACGCCCTCAGTACGGACGGCTTGCCTGATCTCGGGGACGGTGTTCCCAACAAGAGCCGGAAGACCAGTGCCGAGCACAATGTCAGCATGAGTCTGAAGGTGGAGCCGGCAAACGACGACGCAGGGACAGACCTCGGCCAAGAGGACTATGCTAACTCCAACCGTATGCCATTCAAGAAGGAGAGCTATTGCTCAGGATTCCTGGATGTGCCGCCTCACCCATACTCATGGCCTAAACCCAAACCTTACCTCAGGTACAAGAACACTACTGTACACAAAACTGAAACAGCACCACATCTCCAAGCCCTGATCTATTTAAATATTTGACCTTAGGTTTATGGGCACATAGGCTTCAAGCACATGGTTAAATATCTCCTGATTAATTAGTGTTTACGTTCAGATTATACCTTACTATGGAGTCTCCTCGTCGGTATCGAAAATCAAACTGGTTTATTTATCCTAAGAGTAACTTAAGTCAGAGCAGCAGGCGAGTGAACGCAGGACGTTTGTGCATATTTTATAAATCACTTTTCGAAGGCTGGGGCAATGCATTGTGGGTCAGTTCCCATGGCAACCCACACATAAACACTCGCCCAACAGGCGGTTTTATTATTTTGTTGTTTTTGCTGTTTTTAACAGGCCTCTGGGTCCGCCTGTGGTCATAGTGCACGAGTGCGTATGCGTGTGCGTGTGCGCGCTTTCCTCCGCCGGCATACTTTCCTGCCGGAAATCAAGTGTTTGAGGGTGATAGTGTGGAACAGGAAGTGATGGTGTCAGTGCTGGTGGCACTGGGTGCAGATTCTCCTTCCCTCTCAGACACATTAGGCCGATTAAAAGGCAGATAAAAACGCCGATAAAAGTGCGGAGGGAAGCTGGTTCGTTTTGGGTCAGCAAACACACCAGAAGTTCCAAGAGGATGCCTGAGATTGTGTCCGTTTGTGTTGCTTTAGTTCGCATCGTCCAGGCATCCGGATGTGCTGAAATTTTGTTCCATCAATGTGTGCTTTGTGTGTGCTTTCACGTGGGAATGTTTTCTCCCATTGCACTCTCTCTCTCTCTCTCTCTCTCTCTCTCTCTCTGTCTCTCTCTCTGTCTCTCTGTCTGTCTGGACAATGGAGAATCGCAAATACTAAACAAAACACAGCTAAAAAGAAAAAGGTGTTTTTTTATTGGTATTATACTTGAGTGAAGTTTCAGAAATTCGGTGGAACCGAATTCGTCCACTTTAAAGCATGAGCGCTTTTTGTGGGGACCCGGACTGATGAGCTGACAGATCGTGATAGAATGCACGGAACACATTAAACAGGATGCATGCTTCTTTCATTAATTCTTCGAAAAGAAAAAAAAAACCCAAAAAAGTCCACAATTAGCTGCCAGACTTTGGAAATTAAGTATGTCAGGATGTGACTACAACGGATTAGATTAGAGACAACGATGAAATGTAGGGGTCCGGGACCCAAAGGCTTGCCAGACCAGGCCGAAAATCTGGTTTCACTCATCCGCTTGATGCCTGCAGCACGGTGTGTGTGCGAGTGTGCGTATGTGTGTGTAATCCATAAATCTTGACGAAGTGATCTGTCTTCTAATTTGGCAGCCCATCCCTCCCGGCTCTTGATTGGCAGCTCCCGTCCTGCTCAGGTCCCTACAATCTGCAGATCGAGGTCCAGCCCAAATCCCACCACCGTGCCCACTATGAGACAGAGGGCAGCCGAGGAGCAGTGAAGGCCCTGTCCGGAGGGCACCCTGTGGTGCAGGTACGCTAACCTTTCTGCTACTGCAATAAAAATCTCCCTTACCAGCAATTCTCCCTACTTGACCTGCTAAAAAAATGCCAATAAATTGAATTCTAGCATAGTTTGTGTTTATCTTCGGATACCTGCGTGCTGTAAACCCTTAAGTAATTTAGTCACACGGTACACACGGTAACGCATGCATATACAGTATGAGGTTTTACGGTAACCGCCAGTTGCTCGATGGAAAAAAGCTTGACTGAAAGTAGAAAACGTTACATACAGGAAAGTAGAACTAACTAAATCACAGAAGTGGTAGGTTTTTCCCCTGAAAACCCGGTGATCTTCATATAACCAAATATATGCGGACACTTCCGGTTCTACTGCAACAGGCTTGAATGTGCGTGTGCATCAGGTGAGCAAGCAGCATTTCGAATCGATCTCTGTTTATCACTAGGATTAAAGTGATTTCTTATGAAATGCTCGATATGACACTTCAAAAGACTTTTTTCTGGGGGGGGGGGGC
>JAQMCW010000018.1:3212065-3231280 GCA_030068335.1 Chrysichthys cranchii
TTTTTGGCGGGATGACGAGCCGCGGCGGCAGTCGTGATCGTAATTTCCGGTAAGTGCACCACGGAGTAGGCGATTTGGAACAACGCTTACCTACTGAAATCTGTTCACTTGGCAAGTGCGGATCGTGTACTACGTGTAAGTGTACTCATGAAAAGATGGATATTGGAACGCAGCCTAAGTCTGGAATGGTGTGTTGGTATCACGATCAAGTGTCCACAAAGTTTGAACCATATCGAGGTTTCCAATCTCCATTGGGATTCATAAACTCATAATAGTTGCATGGTTTTTTGCGGGTTTTTTTTGGCCTTTTATTTATTTATTTATTTATTTATTTATTTATTTATTTATTTGTTTGAACAGTAGAATTCCCCTTTTGGAATGTGCACAGTCTCGGTTGTACAGTGTGATTGAATTTTCTCTAGAAGAAACGAGTTGAAAAATACTACTCCAGTGACGCACTTCATCTGCCATGCTCACATTGTTAGCGTGCTTCAGCGTTTACTTTTCTTCGCTGTGATTTAATGCCTTAACTGCTCCACTTTGGGGGAAATATACAAGGGCTTTCATCAGCCTCTGGCCTCTCAAGCAGACAGCAGAAGCTTGCTTGCTGCTCTCAGGACTGGGTTGGGCAATCCTGTCCAGTGAGAGAGGTCCTGGGAGGAAGGAGTTTTAGCTTAGTCACGCCTTAACCCTTGCCAGCATTTGCTGTAGATGATCCAAAACTGAGAGTAGAGTGGGCTGTAATTTTGACCCCGTCCCCCTCCTTTACTTACTCCCCTTGCCTGAGCATCATTCTCATCATGGCTCCCAGGGTAAGGCAGTAATGAAGAGCAGGCTTTGGGCGGGTAGATGGCAGCCATGGAGAATGGCAGCAGGGGGGAAGAGGGTGTGGGGCACAGGGAGTCAACAGGCAGGCAGCTGAGGCTCATCAGAGCTTCTTCCCCTCAGGGACCCTCTGCTTCCTGCTGATTAAGGACCCTAGGCACCCATGGTGCCCCTACAGAGAAGTTGGGCATGGTATGGGGCCAGAGAGGAACGGGAGTCCCACAGCCCAGTTGATACTACAGTGCTAGGACTCCAGGGGCCTATGTCTCCTTGCTGGTGTCATTTCTGGTGAGGCATTCATCTCTCAAAAGTGTTCCCAAGTCAATCCATGGGCTGACACTCACTCCAAAATGTTTCCCTTCATGCATCAGTACACATGCGCGCACACACACACACACACACACACACACACACACATGCTGCTTCTATTGTGGTGGTGAGACAATTTTCCTGGAGAGTAGCATTGACGAAACAAGGATACAAACAAAGTGGTAGCCACCAGTGGCGCCCATCCCTTGTCAAACATCACACTTCATTTGTATAGCGATCACATGGGGTTTTGTATTTTAATTTCCTGTCATGTGATGTAAACATCTGGAACACCAACAAAAAATGGTGGCCCCCTTTTCCCAAGCTGGACTGTTCCTCTGCCCCTTGGCATACTCATTAGTTATCATCAAGGTTCCGCCATAATGAGCAGAGGTGTTTTTCTAACCTCTTTCAATGCCGTTGCCAAACACACAGACTTCCCTTTGTTTAGGAAAGTTCCTTTCATAGAGGTGACATCACTCTCTGTCTCCACTACACCGCTGGCAGACTGAAGACCAAGCCTTTAGAGAGATGCCCCATCTTGATAGAAATCTCTTTCCCTCCACAGACAATGATCTTTATTTATATATATATATATATATATATATATATATATATATATACTGTATATATGAGCTGACCGTTACCTCTTTGCCTGTGCCATTATTCCTGATCTCCTCACCATTCACTTGCTCGTATGGCATATTGTAGAGGAAGCTGACCCCTGTAGCCACTTTTCCTCTTCTTTAGCTACTGCCAACCACAATACTATTGGGGGGATGTCCGTCTGTCGAAGAGGCACCGTGCATCGCTGCAGCCGTTGCCAACATCTACATGATGGTTTTCAGAGGCATTTTGGGGGAATCTCAAGGTCTACCTTTGAGGGAGAGATCACCTCAAGAATGATGGCTTTTCCATCAATGTAAAATGAAAATCGGGAATGTTTGCCAGTGCTGAATAACATGGAATTATGTTTTAAGGAGAGTGAAGACCAAGCTGTGGTTCGTTAAGTATTCCCGTAACTCATAACTCTGTTTCTGTGTTTTCTAAAGACTTTATCTGGCGTTTGGTTAGACGTGAAAAACATACCCGATAGTCAGGGTGACAAGTAATCGGATTCCCTTTTAGGTGGAGAGATTCCCCGGTTTGGGTACTACTCGAGTGCTGTGATTTCAAAGCCTGGGGTTTCAAGGAATACTTTTGAAATGTGAAATGTGTTGGAAATCAAAGATTTGCTCTCTGAAAACATGTTTCTCCAGTAAGTCTACTGCAACCCTTTCAACAAGCCTGGAATCCCCATCTTTGTTTCATATTGAAGCCCAGTCGACAGCTCTATTAAAAAAATCAAGAAAGTATCATCTTGCAAATAATTACTGTCTCATGTTTATTATGTAAAGATCCATTAAACAGCCTTTGCCCAGATTTCCTTTTCTTTGAGGGGCTCCCCTTACTCAAGACCTTGGTATTGGGAAACCACTAATTGCAGCCATGGAGTAACTTGAAGAATGCTGTGCGACGGCAACATTTTCATTGGTCTGAGGTGCTGACCACAGATTTATGAGGTAAGGCATCGCTGGCTGCCACGAAGATCACGGGGCACTGGAATCCTGCGTACGTCAGTGTGTAGCCTTTGGCAACGGACCCCAGAACTAAGATGCTTCTTTTTAAGCCATCGATTTATACAGTGCTTATGATCTCTGTGATCTTCGGTCTAGACACGGGGCGCTCGAAATGTTGGCCCTCGGTGACATGCGTTACGCATTTGCATGTTAAAACCCGCCGCAGATTATTGTCACTCTGCCGAAAACCATAAAAGCGACACTGATTACTGAGGCAGCCAATTACAATAAAGTAATCTCTCTCTCTCGCTCGCTTTCTCTCTCTCATGCACACACGCACACACACACACACACACACACACACACGTGTGCATGTCTAGCAAATACTATGTGAAACAACAGAGAGGTAATAAAAGGGATTCAGGATGGGAGAAGGAAAGACATAAATGAGTGTAGGTTTAATTTCGTACAGAAAGGCCTCACCGGGTGACTGTCTGCGCCTATGACCGAATGTGATAATGGACCAAGGTCTCCCTCCCTCCTTTCCTCCACCCTTGCACTCTTACTGTTTCTCTCCCTCTCCCCCTTTCTACGCCACGTGGACTAGACCAGTCATGACATTCCTACTTACCACCATGGAGAGTATAAGAGACAGAAATGGGAGCAGGAATGAGTTAGAACGAGTTACGTAATGTAGTAATACAGAGAAACAAAGAGTAAAAAAAAAAAAAAAAAACAGGTAGCTGACTTAACGTAGCTCTATGATGTCACCACACTTCAGCATCTCATTTCCTTAAACAAATGTACCCATTGCAAATCCTGGAGCGGTGTGGCCCAGCAGGAGTGATATGCTTCCAGGGAGGACATTTCACTAATACCTAGGAGCCGTTCCGATGTAGGAAGTCTGGTGCAGTGCATGTCGTGCCATATTAGTTATGGGTGATAACGACGCATTTTTTGGTAATTCTGTCTATTGATATGCTTAGGCATACTTAATAAAATGGCAACTCGGGCACTATGGGAAAAACTTTACGCAGTAAAGAAGGCGTATTTATTAGATAGGTAAATCTAATAAACTGGGAAATCAGTATAACACAGGAACAGATCACGATTACAAGAGATTTTGGCTTTCTCGCAGGCTGAGTCCCAGAACTCTCTCATGCAAAACAGTAGGTGATATATGTAGAACTACAATCCACGATTTGAGTTCTGATTCCTGATTTGCAAGTAGAATGGGCTATATCCCACTGGTTCATGGGCCTTATGACGAATCCTTAAGGAAATAAGCAACCATTTGCTTCCTCCGTAAACAAGTAAAATGTACAAGATTATAGGTTTGATATTGACGGTTGCTAGCGCGATCAATTGTTGTAATTATGGGAAACCGGCACATGCAGGTTAGGAGAGCACCTGGACACCTCGTCAATCAAGCAATTATCCAATCGTGTGGCAGCAGTGTAATGCATAAAAAAAAAAAATAAAAAAAAAAAATCATGCATATACAGGTCATATCAACAGCTTCAGTTAAGGTTCATGTCAAACATTAGAAAAGGAAAAAAAATGTGATCTCAGTCACTTTGTGGTACAGCTGTTGGTGCCAGACAGGCTAACATTTCCGAAACTGCTGAACCTCAGGGAATTTCATGCACAGCTGTCTCACAAGTTTACATAGAATGGTGTGGAAAAATAAGGAGAGGGGGGACATCCAGTGAGGAATATGTCGATGCGTGGAAATGAATTGTTGAGAAGGTGAGTTACAACAGCAAGAAGACCCCACTGGGTTCCACTCCTTTCAGGCAAGAAGAGGAACCTAGACGGATTGGAAAAGATTGGAATAACATGCACAGATGTACCAAATAATGTGGCCAGTGAGTACAATTAATACACAACATCCCAGAGTGTGTCATCAGTATTTTCCCCATTTTCCATCGATAGATTCAAATTCACATTTTAAAATAAAATTTAAGTGCATACTCGCCCATCAGAAGTAAATAAACCCCTTAGGCACCCGTCAAGCCAACAGACCTAAACGCAAAACTCGGAAAGAGTCGTTCGGATTTCATGCTGTCTCTTGGAGAGCATATCAACGTGTGCAGATAAAGACAGAAAAAGACAGGGAGTTCAGGAGAGCACATATGGCAAATGAATCTAGGGAGTTTGCCCAAGGGGGACGAAAACATGTTACGTTACTTTCAGGAAGATCAGCGTCACTGCAAGTGACTTGACCTCATTCATCACTTCCCTTTGTGCATGAGGTCACTTTTGCTTTGAATGAAGCCAGCTCTGATTGTCGCCCTACACCGCTAGACCTGTGAGCTCAAAAATCATTTCCCTCAGACACATAAAAGCTGAGGTAATGCCTGGTTGAAAGAACGCACAAAACCACTGTAGTACGCAACGACTCTAATACCGGAGGATAAGCGGTGTGGAAGCAGAACCATCAGCCAGTCGGCACGACTTAAAAGACCGTTTTCTGATTAGACTTCTTGATCAAGTGCACCAAAACACAGTTGCAACATTTTCCCCCTTTTCCCCATTTGTCTAGAAGCGCTTGGTAGCACACAGGCCTGTGGCTAATTAGCTGCGGTGACACAGCGAGTAAAATATAATAAGCAGAGCGAGTGCCTCTGGTGAGATCACCTTGGAGATAAAGTGCTCTCTGGAGAAGCGAGGACTTCAAGAAGCCCCTGACCCCGGCATGCCTTGCTGATGACAAGCATATGCGACTAGCGTTCAGGGTCAGGACAGCTGTTGAGACTCTGAAGGAAGAAAAAGAGCCAGGAGTGTGGATAGATCATTAGCCAACAATTGCTGGCTTAAAAATTTGTCATTCTTAAGCGTTCAGCTCAGTGAATGACGCTCCGAAAGGCCTTCTAGTAAATAATGGATTTTATATTAGCATTAGCGTTTGTCTTGAGTATCATTATTCATCTCGGATAATATATCGCGCTTGGAAATCCCTGCGTTTTTTTAGAAAATCTATCCGCTCAATGCCTTACGTTAGTTTAGGAAATGTGGTCATTGTGACTTCTTTTTACCCACTCAAGAGTGGATAATGGGGTCACGTAAAATCCTAATCACTTATCGTAAAGTACGTGCTGTTTTTTCATATAACGATCGTTTGACGCGGTTTTCTGCGACAGCAAGTGTAAGTTCGGCTCCTGACATGAGCCTTCAACCACCCAAGGGGTCACTTGATGAACTACCCTTCAGACGATAATGCCAAAAGGAAAACAGAATGGCTCTTAAGATGACAGTGGATTTTGGGGGTCACTAGGGAAAACCAATGATGGCAAGGTCATGCATACTATTATGGAACGTAGTATACAGTAATGGGAGTTTATTCATTCATCTTCAGGAACCTTTTCATCCTGCTCTGGCCAAGGTCTCTGTGCGAGGCAAAAATATACCCTGGATGGATCGCCGCCGCATACATTCGATCAGCTAGGGGCAATTTATTGTAGGAAATCCACCTTTCAGCATGTTTTGTTGAAGCACGAGGTGGGAGGAATCCAGAGAATCAGGAGGAACCCCTCGGTGGACATAAGGGAATGTGAGATAATCTGCACAGACAGGAAAACGCAAGATTGACCTGAGGTAGAGGTATAAGGTTGAAACACCACCTGCGTTGCCATCATGCCACCAATTAATGGGAATGTCCCTAACAATTAGGTGAATGGTGAGGGGAAAATAACTTCCTTTTTTTTGTTTTGTTTTGTTTTTATCAAAGAAACAGATTGTACCCGGCAGACATTTCCAGTAATACCTCTCTTTCACTCCTCTCCTGATCCATTTTTTACAAATAAAAACCCCAATCTTACACCCCCCACCCCCAAAACAGGGGCAATTATTTCTGCATTAATCAGATTATGTCATAGGTTACATGTGGTCTACATTCTGTTAGATTACTCAATCACTTAAATAAGCATAGCCCCTATTATTTAGCTTGACATCCTTACCATTTTGACTCGGTCACCAAATGAAACTTCATAAGCCCTAGCCCTGAAATTGCACAGTTTGGATTTACCACATGGACTTTATTTTGACAGGTCGTTCTTATTTGCTTTCATGGCAATTGAACATGTGGCCAGTAAATTCCAATTGGATTGAGTTCTGGAGGTTAATCTTAGCCCCTCGGAGGGTTTTTTGCTCTTAGTGTTTTCTTTTTTACTGTTTTCAGGGTGCCGTCCAGTTACCCACCCACGGTGTAAGGAAAGTAGCAATGCAGACTGAAAGATCTGGTTTCACCAAAGTCTGTTCACTTGTACCATTATGGTCGCAATCTGCTCATCCAGCGTACAGTTCTTAATCCACTGCGATATACATTCAAACGTTCACAGCCAATGGCCAAGCATAGCTACACCCTTGTTTTTCAAAATAAGGCTACATTTACAGATCCCACAGGTCTACGGAGATCCTAACGTACCGACATACAGTGGCTGCCACTTACTGTGCTGTTGACAAGTGGTTTCTATCTACGTATAACAACCATTTGTTCCCCCCGCCTGGGCTGAAGTGGTTTTTATTAGAGAGCAGAAGGGCTAAGTGGCAACCAGAGAGAGAGAGAGAGGAAGTTGTACCTGTTTGAAGTAAGGGGTTCTGATTCTCTTGGTGCTTTTATCTCAGTATGGCACCGTCTCTGGCTCTGGCCCAAAGCTTTGCCAGCCATAATGAAAATCATAACGCATTGTGTTCCATGTCAGAAAGCCCTCAGGGCAGCATTATGGAGGCTAGGCGCGTGTTAATAGCAAGTTATACTCAGAAATGCTACCCTCACCAAAATCTAGCTCAATTGAATCAGGCTAGCAATAGAGGAGAAGAGTGCATAGGTGTTCTTTTCCCTTCTTGTGCTTCTTACTCTCCGGTATGTGTAAAATCAATCATTTTAAAGTGTTTTTGTCTCATTATTTTAATAAAACATTACTATGAGACATTTAAATAAATTATACAGATCCTGCTGATTTCATCTAATGGAGAAGGTTATCTGAACGTCCTGTAACAAATTTGCTAATACCCCTAAAGCTAAAAATGGTTGTCAGGAAGTTAATAAATGTTGAACAAAAATGTCTTTTGAGCATACAGAAAAGCTTACAGATTGGATGTCCTAAGAGGAAATCGTTCCTAGAACCGCAACATTTGAGAAAATGCTCCGTCAACCAAAAATCGTTAGCTGGGGTTATCTCAGCTCGCGGTAGCATAGAAACGAAAATTTGGTTTCATTTATCGTCGTAAATGTTATTAGGCGTCATGAAATAAATAGAAGGATTACGGTGAATTAATCCGTTTAACCTCTGTAAAGGCTTTGGTCTCATACTGGCCATTTTCCATTGAGTCGGGGTCTGCTGAAGGCCTACTTCTCCACAGGCATCCTTTTTATGGTCACTGAGAAATCTTCATAAACAGCAGAATGACGACACCAAACTTCCACCCTATGTGTTCTATAACAGAGGCTATGAAATTGTTCCTGCTGCATAACCTCGAGAAGAAAAAGAAAAAAAAAAAAAAGATCAAACCTGTCTTTAAGACCCCCTCAAGCCCCAAAGGGAACTCTCTTAATTGGGCAAACAGAACTAGGCCGAGGGTAATGTGGCTCGTCTCCAGCCCGACCAGGGAAACAAATACAGTGCTCTTAGCATGAGTGAGCCTCTCTGAAGCTAAAAGCTATCATTAGGAAGCCTTAGCCGCAGTGTGCTGAAATAATTACAGCACAAAAGAGATGGGGTTTTAAGAGTGGGCTTCTTTTAAGAGGTAGCAGGCTTTTGGAGAGCTCACCTAGATCCCTTTGTTGTTTTGCCAGCTCTACGGCTACATGGAGAGTGAACCGCTAACACTCCAGCTCTTCATTGGCACAGCAGATGACCGACTTCTGCGACCGCACGCTTTCTACCAGGTTCACCGCATCACCGGCAAGACTGTCTCCACTGCCAGCCACGAGGCCATGCAGTCTAACACCAAGGTGCTGGAGATCCCTCTGCTACCTGAGAACAACATGAGGGCCATGTGAGTCTGTCCCACTTGTATGCATTCTCTATCTGTCATTTCTGGCTCTATAAACTTTTACAGATGAAGACTCGATCGATGTACAGTAGGTGTGCTTTGTGTGGGTTATCTGTCATAGATGTACATTTTATATAGAAATGATGATAAAAATTCATAACAGTGGATCGACATGGAAAACCTACTACATCTATGTGGATCAAGGTCTCCAGGACACTCGACTGAGAATCAAGATTTCATCTCTCACCCGTAACGGTTTGGCTAGAACCCTCCGACAAAGGGCTTAACTTTTAGAGGGAGTTAAATGTAGCACAACTTTCTTTGTTAACAAGCTAAAAGAACTGTTGAGGACCAGTTTTCTTTACTCGGCACCAGAATGCATTCAATATACATTAAGACCCTTGTTCTGTCAAGTCTAAGCCCAAGTCTGGCCCCTAGACATGTTTCAGTACATTTGTTGCTTCTTGCTGTAGGAGTTATAGGCTTTTTGTCCCCAACCTCCCCCTCCTCACCACCACCACCCAGAGCTCAAATGTCCCTGGGGCTTTTACTCGGCACGCCGTCCAGCCAGCAGCACTTCTGGCTTGGCTTTCCTTCTCCACAGCTCCACTGGCGTTTGGCCCAGCAGCTTCGGCGTAAAAGAAATAAGGCATCGAACCCAGACATTACACAACCTCCCTCACCTTCAAATGTCTCTCTTTTTGTTGTTTTCTATGGTAATACACCACTTGTAGAAGCTTATTGGCAAAACACATTGGTTTCAAGTGAATACAAACCCCCAACCCATTACCAGCTTCGTTTTGTAAAAAAAAAAATCTGTAAAAGCTGGATAAAGCCTTAAGCCGTAATCCAAACTCTCATTTTTACTCGTGCTCCAAAAGATAGATGGATGATCCAATGTGGAAGTGTCATGAACAAATCGAATGGTTAACTGAATTACAGGAGGAGATTGAAGCTATCAGCAGATGTCCTCTGTGTCCTGATGACCTGATAAGCCTTGGCTAGATTGTCTGCTGAAATGTCGGAGCAGTGAGGGGGTTTTCTCCGGTCCAAACTCAGACAGGAAGGTGTGGGCTGAGGACCTTTTTCGTTTAAAGGCCAGATTTTGTGGAGGCTGGCTGATGTGGTCTTTCCATTCATACGCAGGCTGTTGATAAGACAGAAGCCAGTGCTTTTCTCATAGATCCAGTTCTGCTTCTCCATCTCTGTATGGACGTGTCAGTGGTTCAGGAGATCCACGTTACCAAAGTCAGGTCTGTAAGGGCCACGACACTACACAGATTCGACTCATGAAGGCATGTGAGTGTAGGGAAAACAAAGCAGATCAGCAGTGTACCCATTCAGTCTGGATTTCAGTAATGCATCGGGAGAGACTGTTATAGTGTCTGGGATTGATTTCGTTTTCAAGACGATCGTGGAATAGGGAAGTAAAAACAAGCCGTTTGTATACGATGGGAGGTTGGATGGTGCCTCGGTCTATCCACCGATGGAGCATGCAAGGTGGAAAGGGTGTCCCTAATTGGTCCGTGTCCACTCTTGAAGCAAATGAGATCATTCTTTTCCCTTCATTTCCCCTGTTTCTTAATTATATTGCTAAGAGAAGTATTAACAGCGGAAGGAGCCTAGCGATGGTTAGTACACCAGACACTTTTAACCCTGGTTTCAGGGAAATGTCTGTCAGCCCACACTGATGATCTCTGCATCTTGCTGCCCTTTATAGACCATTAAAGGAAAGAGCTACAACTGACAAATTAAAATACATGCTCGCTCGCCATTTATATGATTCAATTGCCCATGTCGCAGAACTCTCATAATATATTTCACTGAAAATGTGTTTTGCCTGTGAGAGTGATATCAGATACTACTACGAATGTGCTTATTGTGGCGTTTTTTTTTTTTTTTTTTCTGTATTCAAATTGTAACTGGCTGAAGTGGGGGAAAATAGATTTGTGTAAAATTTGACATTTACCATTTTCCAGAAACTTGGCTCGAAGCACAGATATAAAATAATTGGAATCTTGAGCCATATCCCATATGTATTCTGTGCTTTCTTTTTTTATCAGCTCGGCTTTAGTTTTATTTAGTTTCTTTAAAATGCCAGCTTGAAACATGAGACCATTTTCCACCCAAATGTCCTATTAATGGAAAAAAAAAAAAAAAAAAAAAACCCTGAGAGAAAGCAAGTGGGCATGCAAGAAAATGAAATAAAAGCCTGAAAAGGTTCCTGCCTCTAAATATGGCATTAGTTAGCAGAAATGAAGCTGTAAAACTGTGTACTGGGGGAAACTCTGTTGAGGCACGGTGGATTAAGATGCTCGACCAGCTGTGAGAAAGGCTTTGGTGGCTGTGTGTTTCCAGAGGAAAAGCACATCAGGCACCAGAGCTCCCCCACTCCATGGACACTAGGGAGACAATTACGCTCACAGAGGGAAGTCCCTCTTCCAGGGTGTGAGGGCACCAATTGGGATGAAGACTTTGACCTGTTATGCATCACCCTTACAAAGCCTAGCATTGTAGAAGTCCATGTTGATGTCATTGCTAGTCATGACAAACAGCCCATACATGCATAGGTTCCATCGATTTTGTCCAAAATGAGCCACGAAACTCACAAAATCCACTTGGGTCGAAATCAATAAAAATTTCAGTGCTCGTTTTTTTTTTTGTTTGTTTGTTTTTTTTTTTACATCTGTAAGTTCAGTGGTTTGAACGACTGGTCCTCGGCCCGTTTTTATTCTTTCCGCATGAGTAAAGGCTTTTATTAAGGAAACACCTAATGATTTCCTACACTTCTTCCACTCGGTAGAATCGACTGTGCTGGAATCCTGAAGCTCCGAAATTCCGACATTGAGCTGAGGAAGGGTGAGACGGACATCGGTCGCAAAAACACCCGGGTCCGAATGGTCTTCCGTGTCCACATCAACCAGCCCAATGGCAGGACTGTGTCACTGCAAGCTGCATCCAATCCCATCGAGTGCTGTAAGTACCCGTCCACACATACTGATAAAACTGTTGTTTCTGAAGAAGACACTCACACATAGGAAACCAGACAAATATCAAAGACAAGATCATTACAACACTGATCAATTCAATAAAATTTTATTTGTATAGCGCTTAGACATTGACACAAAGCAGCGTTTTGCAGGAATTTGGACGCCGCTCTAGACCCCTAATGGGCGAAATACAGGTAACAGCAATGAGGATACACTCCCTGAGGGGACAGAATGAAGAAATCATGAGAAGAACCATTATTAAAAGTGGGCTTATAAACCATTCCAGTTCCAAATGTGCTGAAAAATTCAGTTTGAGCATAATATTTATTTTCATAAGTACAAAGAGGGTCTACGTGATTACAGCACAGTATGTCTTGGGTACAAATCTACCAAATCTAGGTGAGATTATCCTTTGAAGCAAAGTGGAATCTTGGGCATGAATCGTTTTTGAGAAATGCAACTCTTTATGGGATCCATGTGTACCAATGCATGTGAGCAGAAGATGACTCAGCAACTTTATCTAACCCATTAAAAGATTTACACCGTAACAGCTATTAGGTCAGTATTTAGCTATTTACATTGGGTCAGCTATTTACAAAGGTCATTTTCCAGATGTAAAGATCCCTCTCTAACACATCGTGATTGGAGAAACTGGAATTGGTTCATTTAGAGAGGGCGCCTTGTTATTCGTTTAAAAACCATGATGTTATTCACGTCTCTTTGCCATTGCTGTAAAAATCTGCCCCAGTATTATAAGCTTCCTCTACATTCAGGGCAAACAGATGGGCTACAATCTCCTCTCTTTTGTCACTTATTAAAATGTCTTACAAGGCTGAGATTAATATGCCAAGATCCTGATAACAAAGCCATAAACTGAATTTGATGCCTAGTTTTCTGGCTGCAAAAACGGTCAGTGTGACCAAAATGGCCGTAAGCTTTGGCAAAAAAGTAAAATTAACAACAAGCTGGTGTTTAAGTGATCTTTCCAATGAGTTTGTTCATGAAGATGAAGAACCAAACCATGCTGCTTAATGGGCAAATAGTGACTATAAACATATCAATACAGGAAACGTGTTCATGATGGATCCTTATTAGTCATAGCAAGCTTGGGCATTGAGTTATGTAGGGGTCAAAATGGCCCAATTACTCCAAACAGTGGAAAAATGCTAACTTTTTGGCTTGGCCTAATGATCATGGATCTTCTTTTTTTCTTGTTGGTTTTTTTTTTGTTTGTTTTTTATTTGACGCATATACTACACGTTATCAGTGTTGCGCAAGTAAAAAAACAAACAAAAAAACAACAAAAAAAAAACGTAGTTAGCTAATGCAAAAGTTAGCTCGGACCCTTTACGAAAGCTACGTCGCGAGGTATACAGCTGTATAGAAACTGCTTCCGTGATGGACTTCACATTTCTTACTAATTATACATAATGATCCACAGAAGAAGCAATAAACAGTGTGTTCCCGGATTATTTATGACCGTAAACACAACAAAAATCTGTTTCTGATTTCTGTAAACCTGAAGCAAAAAACAAAAGCGAGGGGGGGGGATTTCACTCACTGACTGATTTCCTCCATCTGGTAATTACACTCCCACCTCCTACACCTGTCATCCGGAAAATTCCCAAGCACCGAGAGAGGTTTTGCATGCCTATTTCCATAAATATTATGTATATTTTTTTTAAGAATTGAAAATGATATATATAGTAGAGCATGTACTGTGTACGCAGAGTTTACTAGCACCTGAGCAAACAGAAACAGAGGTCTTTGGAAGAGACACTCCAACACTCTGGACACTCAGGGACAAATGGAGATCAGGTTCAGAGGGGCCTGATACATCTTGGTAACTTGCATCTGTTCTCCTGCAGCCCAGCGCTCGGCACAGGAGCTACCTTTTGTGGAGAAGCAGAGCCTGGACAGTTACCCGGCATCAGGAGGTAAAAGGATGCTCCTCAGCGGCCATAACTTCCTGCCTGAATCCAAAGTCATATTCGTGGAGAAGGCCCAAGGTAAGCCTAAGCTGGGCTTCTCTCATTCCCTCTTTTTAATTACCCTCCATTTGCTTCCTCACTTGCCCTCGTTTTTTTATTACTATTCCCTCTCCTTGCCTTTCTCCTTCTGCTCCCTCGGTCTGTCTTTCCGTCAAAATAGAGCGCGGCCTGCCAGGCGGCCCATGTGGTGTGCATTAGGATGCTATATTTTTAAACCAAAACGTATTTACATTTGCACAAGTTTCCATTGCCTGTTCTCTGACGTTCAGCCGCAAGTTGAGGAATGAATCACAAACGGGGCATGTGCGATCTCTCTCTCTCTCTCTCTCTGTCTCTCTCTCTGTCTTACTCTCTGTCTCTCTCTCTCTCTCTTTAAGTCTTGCAGACTCATTTTCTCCCTCACCAGCCCTTTCTCCATTTTCTTCCATCTTTCTGTCTCCATAAAAATAATAGATCTCTCTATTATTTCAGTCACCTCATCTGTCTACTGGAATTTATTTGTCAAACATATGCTGTCTGGGTGGAAAAGCGCAACAAGATGTTGATATTCAAAGGCTACAAGTCGTTTCCTTGATTGCGTTTGGAAACCTGTTGGCGGGACCTAAACCGCCACTTTCTATACACACATGTGATGATGACGACGAGAAGGCAGATAAGATGTCTTCTGCCACTCATGATTACGCACAGCTATCGGAATAAATCTGCAGCGCCCCTGATTTCGGATGCTTGTCTCGATGACACACCTATCGTTCCTGCGATTTATCCATCTCCTAAGTTGATTTAAACCAGGGCATTTTTAATGTCTGTCAATGCGGAGAAGGTTGAAACCCAGTATTAGCAATTAAACATGGCTTTTCTAGGCTCAGCGGCTCAGACTGCGCAATTCCCGCTGGCCGGAGTTTCAGGATCTCTCTGCAGCATAGAATTGCTGGAACGTCAGCGTGAGGGGGGGAAAAAAAATCACTTCGAAAAATCATTGTGTGGTGTTTTACCTTGTTTTCCTTGGCATTGCTCGCCTCGGGCTTTTCCCAAAGAATATGAATGCGTCTGCTGTTCCTCTCTCGGCGGGGTCTCCACTGTCTTGGGGTAAACTCTTTACTTCACTTGGCATGCTGCCGGCCCCTAGGAGAGGAGTTGTGCTGAGCCGTCACATTAAACGCTAATGAATTAAGATGGATGGAAATTTAGCAACCATGATCTTTCCTGAAAGAAGATGGATATCTACCATAGGTCCAATCTGTCCCAGAAAGTTGGTTTAGGACAGCTACATCCAGAGACATTTGGGAAGAATGACGGCCAGAGATTTGGCAAACGCATTTTTTTTAAAGTGGAGTCAGCGATGGTGGTGTCTCCTTTTTCTTTTTCTTTTTTTTTTGTTGCTAATTTTAAACGTGTGCATAGTAAAGCTGGCGTAAGGATAAACCGAAGATTCAATATATAAGAAAAAATTATTCTGCAGTACATACAATAGCACACCTTAGCATGTTTTATTCCTTATCCTGTGTGTATATGCTAAATTAGTCCACGTTTTCTATAGAAATTTACTTCATGTTGGACTCTGTAGGATACATTTCACGTAGTGTTGAAAAGTCAACATGGTTTGAAAAGCAGCCATTGAGGAATCATTTTTAAGAGTGGAAGGCTGAACCAGGATAGACTTAGCTGATTGGGAAGTACGTAGTCGTAGGGAAAAGGGGGTTTTTACATTCGAGTGCTCCTGCAAACAAATAAATACAATGAGTGCAATACAGTCAATCTGGTAGGACGGTTTATTCCCTGAAAATAAGACTTACCCAGAAAATAAGCCGAGCATGATTTTTCTGGATGCTCGTATTATAAGGCCTACACTCCAAATATAAGCCCTAGGAACGATCCCAAGAAGGCGTCTGGATATGATACAGTCAACCCCCTCCATGAAGTCACGGTTCAGAGTCCTCAGTCGTTCGTGGATTTTTTTCTTAGAACCTAACTAATAATTGTTCACAGAAATCCCCGCAAAATTCGCGGAAACCACAAATATCCTGTGCGTTGGTTTTTTGTTTTTTTTTTCCTTTTTCCGTGGCAATGTATAATTGGTCATACATTTTAGTGATTGATTTTTTAAGAAAAATATCATTTCCTAATTTTGTAAATGATAAAAAAAAAAACTGTTCTAAATTTCCGTATAAAATATAACCTTGTAAATTGTTTAGTACTGTCGAGAGAACATAAAGTGCCCGTATATGAAAACGCGTCTCGGGATGGTGAAACACCCCTGTACTCAGAGACGGGGTACTCCCGCATCATAACAGTTTACCGCATGTAGCTTACCCTGATTACACCAAAGAAAACCACAGCGTGTACCGAAGAAACCGCGTATACATGAATTCAAATACAGTGTGTATATATATATATAATATATATATATATATATACACACACACACACAGGGGTAACATTGGTATTTTACATCGATTGTTCATGGAAAAATAAGACCCCCCCCCGAAAATAAGCCTTGACACCTCTTTTGGAGCAAAAATTAATATAACACCCTGTCTTATTTTGCGGGGGAAATGGTATGTAATTTTGGAAGTAGTCCACTTTTTCTTTTTTAACTTATTTTAAAAATTCGTCGGCATTTGGATAGAAGCCTACCTTCATCAGGTTTGTGGGTTTAATTGCTGGAAAGTCAAAGTCCCCAACCTGGTATGGGCTTTAGATTTCACAACACACACACACACACACACACACACACACACACACACACACATTCAGACCCAGAGCGACCATTAAACACGAGCACCTCATACGTTCTGACACGTCAGGAGTCGGCCTCAGCGTGAGCTGTTTATGCAGGAGCAGGTTGTGCATGCAAATTCGGCCCTGATTGGAGAGGAAACAGAGGGAATCCCCAAGAGAGGGAAGCCCTCCCTCTGTCCTCCTTTCACTTTTCCCCTCTCTCATTCTCTCTCTCTCTCTCTTTCTTTTCCTAGGCCGTCCGTTTAACACACTGACACGGAGTAGGCTGTTTTTATGCAGCACGCGGCACTTTGCCGGGCTGTTATTGCCATTGCCGGTGGTTTATTTTCTCTCTTCGCAGCCTGTTCCTCTTTCTTTGTATGACTGGAAGAATTCCTCACGATCCTCTCTGGTCAACATGGTTGTCTATCTGTCTACCTGTCTATCTCTGTCTCTAAAACTAGTGGGTCTGATGGAAGACTTTCTCAGCATTTCAATAGATCAGCACGTTTCTGGGAATCTATGACAAAGATCTCGAGCGAGAGAGTGAGAGCGAGAGAGTGAGAGAGAGCACAAAAGAGAGTGAGAAGACAGAAGAAGCAGAAGAAGAAGAAGACATCGTAAAGTTTATTGTGCTAATTAAAAATCCGAAACACAAATGAACTGTCAAGTATTAAAACTCACGCGAATGCCTTTAATACCAACCGAACTCACGCTTCCTAACCACAGCCATCAAAGCTGAGGAGCAGCACCAGCTTTCCAAAGT
Organism: Chrysichthys cranchii; assembly: GCA_030068335.1. Lineage (NCBI taxonomy): Eukaryota > Metazoa > Chordata > Actinopteri > Siluriformes > Claroteidae > Chrysichthys > Chrysichthys cranchii. The sequence continues at coordinate 3,229,221 of JAQMCW010000018.1, forward strand.
GGACACCAATAAACACCTTCTTCAAATTTCCAGCCTTTAAATAGCAACAGATGGTCTTCTTCGCTTGCCCATCACATCAGGCCAATTTAAGAAAAAATTAAAGGTTCTCTCGTCTGTATTGGAGGTAACTCTAAAGTAGCAAAGTTAGGAGCTTGGAGTTTGTATGTTCTCCCCATGTCCATGAGGGTTTCCTCCGGGTGCTCTGGTTTCCTCCCATAGTCCAAAGACATGCACAGAGGGGATTAGGCTAATCAGTTACTCTAAATTGGCCATAGGTGTGGATGTGAGTGTGAATGGTTGTCTGTCTGTGTGTGTGTATGTCGGCCCTGCGGTGGATTGGCGACCCAGGGTGTAACCCCGCCTCTCGCCCAAAGTCAACAGGGATTGGCTCCAGCCCCCCCCCCCCCGCGACCCTGAACAGGATTAAGCGGCAGAAGATGAGTGAGTGAATTAGGAGCTTTATAAAATGCTTTTGTTTTTTGTTTTTTATCTTTAGACTCTTCCCCACTTTTATGATCTGAGAGGCGCAATAAGAGATTAAAATTTGCATTAGTATTAGTACACATGCAAGACGCAGGTGTTATGACATCATAGAATATAAGAGCCAATCAGATTGTAATATGCAAATGCAGGCATTGAAAAATTTCAGCAAAGTGTCGATGTTTTTGGTGACCTTAATTTTGAAGAATCCTTAACATATACAGTGAACTGATGTAGCTAAATCCGAACATACATTAATAACCAAATAAAATCGAAATATTCTCCATCTACCGAACCGAACGGTAACCGAAAGTGCTGCATTTTTAAAGCAGGAAAATCGATTGGACAAAAGGGCGCACGGGCTACAAAATTACAAATGTGAGATGAAAGGAAGGAGGCGGGGCATTCAAAACATCTATGTAACTGTCAATTATTTTGACAGTTTGACATTTTTAGTTGGCAGGGCTGCAAGGAAAAGGCACTTGTAGAATTCCATTATTTATTTGCATTCGTAGAATCTGCATTTTGTGTGTGTGTGTGTGTGTGTGTGTGTGTGTGTGTGTGTGTGTGTGTGTGTGTGTGTGTGTGTGTGTGTGTGTACATGATTGTGCGACTTGTTGCTAATTAGGTTAGATTTTTTTTGTGTTTAAGTGACAGAAGAAACTTTCAGGACATGAATTGAAATTCGTTCAGGTGTCCTATGAAACGACTGAACTGTTACTAATCAAACTAGCAAGTCAGTCATTTAGTTTGATAGCTATTTAAAGCTTCATAAAAAGAAATATATATTCCATTCTTTTATCCCCCGAGCTCGTCCCTTGTCGTCCCTGTTGAAGGAGCGATACAGGCGGTAGAGTGTGTAGAACCGAATCTAAATATAGTCTCCTTTTTATGGGTGTTTGCTTGTTTACTTGTGCGTGTGTGTGTCTGGGAGTGTGGATGTGTGTGTGCGTGTGGCTAGCCTGCAGGCGTGTTTGTGTCTTAAACAGGAAGTGTTTTCAGTGTCTCAGCTGTGAGGGATTCCCTTCAGAGGGGCAAATTGGAACAGACTGATCTTTCAGGAATAGACACACACACACACACACACACACACAGCTCTAATTACACTCAGGACTTGGTATGACCCAGAATAGACATATGCCAATCATGTTTAGGATCTGTGCCACGTGATAAGGTCTGTCCCAGTTGTATTCTGAAATCCTTTATTTTGGAAAACCGCTCAGCAGCGTGGCACGTGGCCTTCAGCCGTAAATCTGTTGACCAGAACCAAAACTGTGCGATTTTTTTTTTTTTTTTAAATATTTTTTTTCCTGTGCTTGTAACTTTATGTTTCCAGGGTGAGGCTGACATTTGCATGGAAATGCACTTTGTTATTTGAGAGTGTGTGTGATTGTGTGTGTGATTGTGTGGTCATTTGTGTTCCTGTGGGTCTGTAAGGGAGCGCTGAAGAGTTTCCCCTCTGTTTTGGCAGGGCTACTCGTAGGCATACCTGGCACACCTCATGGAGAGAGAGAGAGTGTGTGTGTGTGTGTGTGTGTGTGTGTGTGTGTGTGTGTGTGTGTGTGTGTGTGTGTGTGTGT
>JAQMCW010000018.1:3324473-3349021 GCA_030068335.1 Chrysichthys cranchii
TGAGAATTTAATAGAATAATTGACCCTAATTTTTTATTTTTATTTTTAAATAATTTTTTTTTATTTTTTTTTATTCTTCATTAATGTTTTTTAAGCAAACAGTCAAATTAGTGCATGTTTTATTATTGAGGCAGAGGTTTCTTGGAAATTGTATGTTGTAAATGCTTGTGGGGAAAACTAAATCAAATTCATGCAGAAAAATAAAAGCAATACACTAATAGTCATTGCCTGTCTTAAGCAAGTTCCAATTTGCTGTGGTGTTATAATTTAGCCACGCCTTGAATTGTCCTAGAAGTCGTACAGTTTATCTGTAACTCGTACAAGAATCCTGTAGGATCGTGAAGGAGCAGTTTAGTTTCCCAGACCTCAGTGGAAACTGTACCGGTGTAAGTACAGGATCCAGACCTCAGGCTGTTGGAAGTGTCCAAGTCGGTTCAAGCTGGGGCACATCACAATTCGGGTCAGCAGTAGGAGAAGGTCATCCAGTGTGTGCGTCGGTGGCTGAGCTGGCGTTTTGCTCTCCCCCAGCTGCATTAGCTACTTAACCTCACCTCCTTCCCGTAGGTCAACAGGCTAATGTTCCTGCCTCTAGCGTTCGCCCTCAACTTTCCAGTGTGAGCTCAGCACTGATCGTCATGAGTAAAAGATGATGGAGGGACAGTGGCTGTTGTGCATTTTCCAGAACAAACAGTAGAGCTATTCATGACCTTATCCATGAGAGCCAGCCACAATTATGGGTACCAAATGGAGTCATGTGGTTAAGGGTTGAAGGCTTACGGTACACCAGCTTGTAGCATCGAAGGCTTGGGAATATAAATATTACTGCAGTTTTGTTTTTTGTTTTTTTGTTTTTTCCCAGAAGGATATTATAATGGTTTACTTTCAATATTAAAAAAAAAATGAACATGCACAGACTCACTGGAGCAGAGGGAGACTCATTAGTCCTTGTCTGTGACCATTTGAACCCCTGAGTGCCCTCCTGTGTTTCAGACCAAATGATGGATAGAGGACTTGCAGGCACATTTTAGAAAAGGAGGCAAATGGACACTTCAATGAGCGACAGGCTGATAAAAGTCACTCGCAGTTCATCTGTTCAACCAACAACACTCTCTTTCTCTCTCTCTCTCTGTCTCTCGTTTTCTCTTTCTCTCACCAATAATAGATGATCCAAAGAAATACCAAGTACTGATTCACGGCATTGAGCCACTGTTCGAGACACCCATCCAGTGGCTCAGCGAACACCTGAGCCATCCAGACAACTTCCTTCACATCTGCGTCATCCCGGCGCCAAGCGACTGAACCCTGAACTGCCCAGGTGGCCCGAGAACGTCTCTGCTGCTCCCGTCACCAAGGAGGGACCCTTCCAGAGCAGTGTATTCACTTTCTCACACTTCCTACAATCACATTTGCCTACCTGGCCTGCCATGCCCACTGCTACGAGATTTGAAATGGAAATATGTTGTTTTTTCTAATGCATGCCATAGGGATGTAAAGAACACCTTGTTCCCTCTCAATATCCAAACGTTACCTGGGTATTTTCACGTAACGTTGGCCTACTGGTGACTGCGGTGTGCTCGGAAATGTTGCCATTATCTCCGTTTCAGATGAGACTCCATATTATCTCCACACTAAGCTTACTAAGCTGACTAACTTTTTTTACATCCCTAGTATGCATCTCTTTCTCACTCGATCTCTTTTACATGTTGCCTTAAACCTCACTCATCTTCACACCGGCATGGTGAGTCGGCACACTCCTGATTTTTATTTTTTATTTACTTTCCCCGTTTTGCTGAGTGACAGGTATCCCTGGGGCAAAAAGGCCTGAGCTTATGTTTTTAACAGCCAGTCGCCGTTAGCCTTTGTATTAATTTCGTCATTTCACTGGTTAAACCCAGCACTGCACTCATGTTGGGGTCTAACAATAAGTAGTTAGGCTCGCTTTTATAACGTGTATTCAAAACTCTAAACAATGTTTTACTAAAGCACAAGCTAGCGTTAGGGAACAAATGATAATTTTAGTAGCTAGCCTACTAGGCCAGTGACCGCTCCAGCGTAAATGCCCAGTCCCCTGTAAATGTTTCCTAGAAAGCAAACAGTTAGCCAGTTATGTGCAACAATACGCACTTGGGGAAACAAATCCCTGAATGAATTTGAAAACAGGAAGGGGAGAGATGATTGTTCTTGCGAACTTGATAAAAAGTCACTGTCGGTGATATTTTAGATATGAAAGTGTGTTCAGTCCTCACGTTGCAAGTAAGTTATTTTTGTCAGGTTAGAGTGATCGATTATTTTTAGTTTGACCTGTTGACTCATGAGGTGACTAGCAAGAAATTGTGCTTATTCAGAAAAGACTGTCTGGCATCTGTGTACACCTGTTAATTAGAAGAAACCTGACGCATGCACTGCAGTCACGGTATTGTGGTGCACGAAGTCAGTAACGTTTAAACTTCCTTACGGAATGACAACTTTTGTTTTGCAAGGTCAGCAGGGACTTTAGGGTAGGGTTTATTTTCTTTTTCAGGTAGTTGAATCTGCATGCCAGCCAGTAAGCAATTTACACAAATGTGTTTTATCCCGGTTGCTCAGGTCACTCATATATCCACCCCCGTATTATAGCGATGCCACATGATCAAGCTTGTGATCGGCTGTTCAAATGTACATTAAGCTCCGCCCTCGTTTCCCCAGGGACGCCCATTGTTCTGCAGAATAAGGATGCACATAAGTGCACATTTTTCAGTATTTACAACAGCTAACTAACCCACTAATTATTCGCTTAGATCTTCCCTTGGAATTTGGGTGATTATCAGGAACCGCTAAACCCGGCGTTACCAGCGTTTTATAGGTGTATCCAGGGGGTCAAAAGAGGTGTGAAAATCGCAAATGGAATTGCGTCCAAGTTGTCATTCTCATACAGAAATTGTCATTCCTCAGTCTGGGAACTGGAAAAGTAATTCAGAGAGATTATTTAGCTAAATAATCTCGTCAGACTGTTCGTCATCTCTTGTGGTTAACTCCGGATGTCTGTCGTTAGAAGACTGCCGCCTAATCTCTCGATCGTAAGCTCGGTACATACAGAGATTTATATATATATATATATTTAAAAAAAAAAAAAAAACAACAACAATATAACACATTATAGCTGATACAGCACAATATTTAAACAGCTCTGATTATACAGCCGCTAGACAGAGCTGTTTAGACTGGCAACATTTGTTTGTGTTTATTTCGTTTGGAGGGGACGTGACGGAGGAGGCTGGTGCGGGGGAGCAGATGATTAGCAGCTGAGAGTGATTATTTGCTTATAGGAATAAGTGAGTGTACACTCTCAGACAGATGGGGAGAGTGAATACTCAAACCACACCAGGTCACTTCTCAGCAAACCGACTGGGAGACCTGAGGCTTCGTAGCTTTGAAATGTGCATGTCGGGGGATTTTTTTATTTTTGGATTTTTTTTTTTTTTTTAAACTGAACTCCAGATGTCTGCAACTTGATTGTAATTAATCTGCTGTAATGTCGATACCGAAATCTACACATTCTTTCAGAACAAATGTGATCAAACGAATTTTTCTTTCATGCTTTCTTTTTCTCATGCAGTGGCTTGCTTTTCTGTCTTTTGCTACTTAACTTAAAAGAAATGCTTAATATATAATTAAAACGATATTTTGTAACTAAGAAACTGTCCAAGTTAATTCTGGTGTATGGGGTGAAAATACATGTGAAGCAGGATCAAATACCCTAAAATAATATTTTTTTGGAATCGATGTTGTGTAGACCCAGAGACCAAATATATCTGGAATCTTCTTTAAGAAAGTTAACAAGATTACAGAAAACGAACTCGCCTTATGGAGATATTCAGTCTTATCCATGCCGTGTTAGAGCCTTGCATTTGGTCCTTTAGTTTTGCGCTGCTGTGAAGTAAATGTAGTTAACAGCTGCACAGTAACAAGTGTGTTTCACCCAAAATCGGCATCTAAACACATCCAGTGTCTCACACTTGTTGCTGTGGTTTAAGTGTGTTAAAGTGTGACTTGCTTATAAGTGAATATGCTGGGGGGGTTTTTTTTTTGTTTTTGTTTTTTTGTTTGTTTTTAAACAATAATTTACACTCAATAATAAACCCACTTATAAAAACCTGATTTTGTCCAGAGTTGAGATGGGCAGTCTTAGGACGCATAACAATTTAGCAGCATGGTAACCAAAGACTGCAAAGGACAAAGTTCTGGATATGTTTTAAATTTAGACATTTAAAATCTAAGGGCTTTAAAAAAAAAAATGCCTACAATGCTTGTTTAAATCCACCAAGTGGAGGATCGTAAACTCTGGGGACAGCTGTAAATATGATGGTGGCAACGATGAAGGCATGAACGAAAGACGTTAACTGAGAGAAAAATATTACTATAAACGGAAACTGAGTTTTCGTTATCGTTAGAGCATCTCTTGCACATCACTGTACAGTCTGTTGAAAGGATTTCTCAAGATTTTACTGGGATCTCGTACAGTGAGACATGTAATATAATCATAAAACATTGGTGTAATTATGCCATCTGTAATAATAATCTAATAGCTTGGGGGTAAATGTATTAAATAATGGGGCTTTGTATTGTTATCTCTGCAATCATCAAATACTTGCGTAAGATTTTGTGAGTTAATCCATGGTATTTGTAGAGACAGGCCACTGTTCAATTGTGATTGTGGCTGTTCAAGGCATGGAGGCCATTACACAATTCCCATGTCTCGGCCCTTACTTGTTGGTAAAGGTGTGCAGAAAATGCCTACCACTGACTCATGTGTGGATCTAAAACATTTTGTTCTGTTATTTATGGAGAAATGCTCGTGGGAAAGACCAGATTTTTTTTTTCCCCCCATGATATTGAAGCCAAAGACTTGAGTTCAAGCCCTTTGGTTAGTTCCATTACTTTTGGATTATGTTTTCCTCATAACTCGAGCACAAAATGAAAGATTGGATGCTTGTTTTTAAGTGATTTTTGTGCTTTTTATGAGCTAGAATTGAATGCTTTTTTTTATTGTGCAGGTAGCTACGCTGGATTTGAGCAAACATTTTTCGTCTCATTCAATTGAAATGAGTCAACTATTGCTGACTCGCTCCTTATTTTTTCATCATCGCACTCTCATTTTGTCATTCTGTGGGAAAACATGAGAATAGTTCACTCTTCCAGCTACAGAAGATGGTGAGTATGTGTGTGAAAGGAGTGGGGGTGTCTCTCTTTTTTTTTTTTTTCTTTTTCTTTTTTTTTTTCTTCTTCTTTTTTTTCTCCCCCACCCCTTTTTTCCCTTTTTTTTCCCCCTTCTTCGTTTTTTCCCTTTTCTTTTAGCTCTAGTGGACATCAAAGGTCCTCGTCATGAGTTCATTAAGTAACGCTGTCCTGGCCTTGCTCTGTCATTCCTGTAAAACCGTCACTAAAGGAGATCAGAGGGCGCCATCTCCTCCTTCTCTTCCTCTCTCTGTCATTCCACTTTGCTCTCGTAGGTGTCCGTACGTTCTGCGCCGTGCCTTTTCTCGACCCGCCTCGATCCTTCCTGCGTGAGCGAGGAGACTTATGGTGCTTTTATCCCGGAAGCACTCTTTGAAGTTCACATAATGATTAAGTGGGTAGGCCTCAGGTCACCCTTGTGTGTGTGTGCGCCCATGCTTGCTTCACCCTGTTTGTTGTCATGCACCAATTTCGGAGTGTAAAAGCAAAACCAAGATGGCTGGAAGCCCATAACCCAGTCATGGCCTGTGAACTTATATGAGGTGTTAGGAGAAGAACTTTCCCCTCTGTCCTCCCTTGCTCCCACCTCTTCACGTACACCTGGGTAGGAATAGCGTGATGGGGTTGCACAACTTAAGATACAAACAACAAAACTCTCCCTAGTCCTTTCTGAAGTGCCCTCTCATTTTCAGCCCCCCACCACCACCACTTGGCCAAGAGCTAACCTGTCATTAACCCGGGCCCCTAATTGGCAGGTGCTGAGGGGCTCTGAGACACTGTGATCACTTGGAGGAGAGGACAGACCAAGAGGCCTCTTCATTCACGTCCTTGCAATTTGCTATGCTCTTTGTTTAGGCCCCCCTCTCCTGCCCAGGAGTAGTCATCACTCTCATTCCTTGGGAAGTGTATCTGTTCCCTGTGCAGCTGAAAGACTCAAAAAAAAAAAAAAATTCTCTGGCTTCTGGTCAGAATAAACACTTATTGTGTTCATTGTGTGTAAGTGAAAGAGAGTGTGTATGTGTGTATATGTGTGTGTACTTGTTTGCCCGTTTAGCAGGCTGGATGTGTGGTTTGTGGCTCCTGGCTGGCTGTGAAAAAAGGAAGACTGTAATTTGTTGTACAATGAAATAACACAAGTCTTGGCATAGATGAAAATGGAAGAATCTGAATACCCCAGCCAGGAAAGGGGGGAAAAAAAAACAACTGGAATCTTTCACGGGGTAATTGAAAGTAATTTTGCGCTGAATGTGAAACCACTACATGTTTTGAACAGCCATGAGCCATCGGAATAATTACGTTTGTCAGCGACATTCTCCTGTAACGTGCACCAACCCAGCCCCGTGTTACCAACCATTAGAGAATTTCGAATCAAAACATGCTCCAGGACATCTTCATTACAGTAAATAACACACGACTTCTTCAGAAAGAAACGCTTGTACGTATTTGAAAGGGCACGTGCTTCTTGTCGAGTCTGGTGGTTTTCCTGACTCATGCTACTGCTGCTGCTGCTGGTGGTGGGACCTGGCAGGAAATGAAGAAAGCCTATTATCACTCATAATTCATAACCTACCATGTGGCCTGTAAATTTACATGGAATTTGAATCAGAAGTCACGTTTCCTTTACTGCTTTAGCCACTGGATTTTCTGCTAGGCTGACGCATGCACTGGGTTGGGTTTCTTTAGCACCATTGAACACCAACTGTTTTGTTTTTTGTTTTGTTTTTTTAAGATACAAAAGTTAAATTTAATAATTGCTTGGCATTACCCCATATATAATCAGTCCGCCAAGATATGTTTGGTATGTGCGGTGTCTTTAGTTTGCACTGATAGTACGAGGCTGGGGTAGCTTACAAGCAAGGGTAGCATCCTTTGAGTAAAGGAAAGCATTTGTTCTGCAGGTTTTGGACTTGGACAGCTATTGCATTGTGCCTTTAATGCTTCGTATTTTGTACCGCATGCACACACCTGAAGCTCAGCAAGTTTACAGCAGAAGTGGAGAAAAACAACAATGTAAAACAGAGTGAATATTTAAAATGACCCAAACACCCACTTGTAGTAAGAATGAGCAAGTGTATGCTGAACACATTTTTAGCATTGTCTACTGACAATTTAATCAAGTATGAAATTAACAAATGAGACGATTGAGTCACGGCTGTACACGCCATCTTACTGAAAACTCACCAGTGACGCATTACACCTAGACCACATTTATCAACATCTGTTGTCCTCGACGAGCAGAAGAGCAGAAACACCGTCACGAGTGATTATTTAACCGGCTGTTATGCCTGTATTGCTACTTTTAACTTTGAAAGGACGCGCTGTGCCCTTACAACCTAAATTTGGTAGATGTGGTAGTTATTTTTGCACAGGATTCCTAAATTCGAATTTAGGATTCGCTCCTAAACATCTGCTAGGGAAATAGAGCTAATACCGTATTAATAAATATACATATTGTCCATTACAAAATCGGGCAAAGAATTGAGGAATTATGATTTGTGCCGAGTTAGAAGTGACCCGGATTGCAAGATACTCCGGTTGTGTTTGTGTCTTATGTTTTGAGTAGATTCATTCTGCGATTTTGTGCAAAAATGCATTACAGTCTTACAGCTCATGCGTTAGACTCAGTTAAACTGTACTAAACTCGTAGCTGTTGATGTCGTTTTTCAAACTATTAGCCATTGGGTTTTTGTTTTTTTTTTTAATTACTCCTGTATAGGGCACTAATTGAAATGTTTGGAAATTCAAAATTTCAACCCTAGAGTGTTATTGGGGGGATATTACAAGACTTTTCTTTTTTTTTTCCCCCTCATATTTATGTTGCAAATCAAGGTCAATTGAGTTACCCTATATGGCCAATAATAAAAACCAGATATAAAGTTAAAGGAACATTTATTCAGGATGGGAGAATCCATGTATTTCTACGACTTCATGGAGAGGCATGGGGGGTTTTGAATGTCCGCTGAAGTTACCAAAGATGATCCTTAACCAGTTAAAGGCCTAAACAGGCATGTCTTGGTTGTTCGACTACACTTGAGGTAAATGGGTGATTTTTAATATTTTGATTGAACTGTTCCTTTATGAAGAAGCACCAGGACATTTAAGGGAATTAAGGAATCGTATGTCCAAATTGGTTTGTTTTGAAAACCAGGCTGCTTTATCGATGTATTTATTACCGGTCCTTATAAATGCAAGGCCTTTGTTGGGGACGGATGTCCTGAAATTTTTCCCCTGTGTCTGGGCCTGGTTCCCATCTGTTTGTTCTTTAATGCGTATGGCCACACTTCAGGCCTGATGGGATGCTTGGGCGGCCCATTACAGAAAGGCCCCCTGGGTCTTCTTGAGTCACTGTTGATTGTACTGTGTCATTCAGTGTTTAAAAATTCTTTGGTGTAACGTCTGTTTACCGTAAGTGCCATTTGCAGTGGCTGTTTTCCGGAAATTTCTCAGGCGCCTTGAAACACGAGCATTCTTTTGGGGGAAAAAAATGTTTGCGTCAACATGGGCAAGGGGTGGGTGTGAGAACAAGCATCACCTCATGAAGTGGGAAACATGAACCCATTTGGTGAATTGGTGATTAGTAAACGCTAGTCGGGCATCTTTATAAATAGATCTAGTGTGTGCGTTCAAATTCAGAATCTAAGCAGGACTTGGAGGTGTGCTGTAAGGGGAAAATAATCAATACTGGGATGGCGTAATGCAGCAAATTGCCAAGTTAAGTTACTCTTATTGTTTAGTTACTAAACATGCCATACTTTTTAAGCCATTTATAGTAACATTTGTTGTTTAACAATGATGTTGCTTAACATCTATGAACCATCTATGAAGTTGGTTCCTGTTATCACTCTTGTTATCATACCACCTATAAACTGTCATTTCCTCACAAGCCTCTCCTTTTTATCTCGTAGGAAAAAAATGCAGCTTCTCATGGTGTATCCAGTGCCTGAAGACTTGATTAAAGCCTTACCTCCGACAGCTACAATGTGCTGACACTGGAGACTCCTTACAAAAATGACGGAAAACTCAGCCTGTAAGAAGCAAAAGCCTCTCTGATCTAATTACCATCAGGGCTAGAAAATGAATCAATTAATCTGCTTGCAATTTCTGATCTGATATTGAGATGTTCCGAATAGAATTGGTGGCGGATCAGATGCTCCAGAGATTGAGCATGATCTTAGGACACTAAGCCGAACTGTAGATGTCCCACTCTTTGCCAGGCTGCATCTGTATGCCTCTTCGCGTTAGTTTTGGCCGTGATTACTGGGACAGTGGAATGTTCTGTGTTAATATCTGAACGTTCCATTTCCCCAGTAGTAATAATAAGATATTGGAAAGAGAACCATGTGTCAGAGCAAAGACAAATTGAAAATGATGAGTAAGACGACGAATTCCATGATGCGTTCAGTCATTTCAGTGATTTCAAATCAAATCAAACTAAGAAGTGGTGTGGCACATTTTAGATGGGCAGAAAATATAGCTGAAATTGCAACAAAAAAAAAAACGTCCTGTGGCTTTAAGTAGTTTAAGGACACTTTTCTTAGTGAAAAAAATATGGGTTGTTGTTTTTTTTTGTTTTTTTTAACAATAAAAGACAGACCACCCATTATGTCATTGAACATTTTATATAATTTACATCTTAAACAAGTTGCACTTAAATAACTATGTAAACCTGTGTGTAAACATAGAGACAGAGGAGTTTCTTTTTGTTTTTTTCTTTTTTGTTTTTTTTTCTTAATTTTTTTTTTTTTTTTTTTTTTTTTTTTTTTTACATTTTGTTTAAAGCTGAAGATATGGGGAAGACTTTGGTCATACTTCAGAGAAGAGAGAAATTAAGAGATGCTACTGCTTTACAGCACACTTTGGTGCCTTGAGGAAACAAAGTCATTACGCTATCAAAATGATGACACTCACGAAATCTGGATTTTAAAAAAAGGTACAGAAAATGACCGATGAAGATAAACCAGTGCATATAAAGACCAAGGCACTCCGATTTGTGCCATCCATGAGCATAGAAAGGGCAAACAACAAATTATCTGTAGAACAGACAACATCTAAAGAGCGACTAATAGCACTATAGACACTCACTGCTCTTTAAGTGAACTTTGGTAAATAGCTCAGTATTCCAGACGCTCCCCACCCTCCCAACCCCTTGCTCCAAAATATTAGTGAGTGAATAGAGAAGTACTCTCAGCTTCATAGCCAGTGTGCTACATGCTACCAGGCTACCAGGTAGAGACCTCTACTCCAGGGACATTTGGTTTCTTCTTCAAGTAGAAAAGCAATAAATATAATATATGCCTTTGACTTCCTTCAGAATACACTCACGTACATAAACACTCGCAGTTTGAGGTAACTTGTTGAAAATATACAAAATGCCCATTTGTGAGTTATACCGAGGAGTGCTCATTAGGTATTAGGGAAAGGCTTGTAGGTTGTTTTGAAAGTAAATACCCCCACCCCCCACCCCCGGGATTTAAGACATGGTGATGGTGGCATTGTCAAAATTCCATACTATGGTTGTATTACGACAGCCTTCCCCAAAAGAGCTACTTAAAAAAAACCCAACTGGTCTGCATTGAAATAAAAATGAAAAGAAAAGAAAAAAAACCCTGAATCAAAGCGAGCTCCTCAAATCTGGTACTCATTAGTTCATCACAATCAGAGGGCAAACAAACATCTAACGCAGACTGCAAACTATGTACAAAAAGAGTGACAATAGAAAATATCCAGAACAGTGAATTACAATGAATTACCCAGTCATTGTAAACATTGACAATAAATTAACCAAATATTATTAAGGAACAACAATAGCAAAAAAAAAATTATAATAATAATAATAATAATAACAAATCCGTGACATCAGCAATAATATTATGAAAGAAAGAACTAGATGATTGTCTCTAAAGTAAGTGTAGGATACACTGGATTGCTGGTGGCCTGGAGCAGTGTCTTTTAGCCCTGAGTATGACAAGTCCCTGAAAGCAAAGGTCGGAGTCTGTCTCCTTATTAAAAGGATTGTGTACACCTGTGGCTGTCTACAGCCAGACCAGGTAAACCGGTGAGGCTGAGGAGCAGCATGACTTAGTGAGTATGTGTGCTTGGGCTGGGGCTAAGATTCCATTGCCTCCACAGTCTCTTGTTTGACCTTGACAGGTAGGAGCTTGATAACTGACGTTTCACTGCTTGGTTCATACAGGCTGTAGGTGCTAGACGGATGTGACAGAGGAAGCAAATCCCCTCCTGTGCCGCTTTTGTGGTACGGTGCCTTGAGGTCCATTTCACGGCAGATCAGACTGAAGATCTGTTTTTCCACCAGCCTCTCAACATCCACACCCTCGATCTCCTCCAACCGGTCAGCATTGTCGCTGATGTCGAAGCGCTCGATCTCCTCATTAATGCGGTTCAGTTCGTCCAGGCTGCAGTGGGGGGAAGGCATAGCAGCCAGGCAGTAGCCCTTAAGGTGGAGGCGCAGGCTGCAGAGGTGGATGTAGTTGCGGTGGCAGTGTGGACACTTGTGGGGGCGCTCTCGTGTGTGCAGCCGTTTGTGCAGTTTGAGGTGGACAAACTGTGTGAACTTGGCCGGGCAGAGCTTGCACTGATAAGGCTTCTCACCTGAGTGCAGCCTCAGATGCGTCTTAAGATTACTTGTGCTGCTGAAACGCTTGTGGCATACCTGTTGAAACAGAACAAGGAGCTTTAGGACTGGACGAAGAAGAAAAACCCTTCAACCTCCAAACCATGGGTAGCTAGCAGGTGTTTAGTTAAGAGGAGATTAGTCTCACCTGGCATTCATGGGGTTTCTCTCCTGTATGGACAAGGTAGTGCTTCTGCAGGTGGGCCAGCTGAGTGAAGCCCTTATTGCATGTCTGACACTTAAAAGGGCGCTCGCCACTGTGGACACGCAGGTGCACCTGAGAGTAGCACGGACAGGGAGCAAGGTTAGAGACAGGGTCCCATTCATAACAGGAGGTATACGTGTGTCGAACTGAAGGGTTGAAGGAAAAGAAATTGAGTCGAGTTTTTACCTTAAGGTTTGAGAGTTGTCCGAATGTCTTGCTGCATACATTGCATTCATACTTTATCTTGCCGTTCTGTTTTTTCAGCGGGTACGGCAGGGTTTTGTATCCTGCAGGGCCCCGCTTCATCTTGCTGAGATTGATTGCCTCATCTTCTGAACGTCGGATACGCGGCTGGGCTGAGGTCGGGTTGGCAGGCTGCTGGTCGACAGAGACTGCAGAACCAGCCGTGGGAGACCCGCTGATGGGAGCAAGGGGGTGTCCATGCAGGGGTTTGTCTTTCGGAGTCGTTGCTCTAGAGAAGGCACTCTTGGGTGGTGGAAGCAGAAAGTCCCTGTGGGGTGGCAGCAGGAAGTGCCGTCCTCCCTCGGGTGGAATCATGGAGGACGGGAGGGGCATGTGAGGGGTCAGTAAGCTGTTGTAAAGGGGGTACATGCGTGAGAACACACTACCCACTGGTGGTGTTCCACCCATGGAGTAAGGGGCAAAGAGGTAATGTGGGTTGGGGTAGAATGACGAAAGGGGGTTGGGTGGGGAGTAGCCAGGATAGTGACTCAGGCTGCCACTGTAGAGTGGAAGGACATCCCTAGGATCTGCTGGGGCAGGACTGTTTCCTGGACTGGTTTCAGGGCTGCTGCGTGCTGATGGGCTGGGGGTAGCGGAGGATAATGCAGGGGAGCGAGTGGCAAAATAGGTTTGTGGGCGGATTGGGTAGATGACGCGGGGGTAGGTGGGTCTGTCAGGGCTGACAGGGCAGTGGGGTCGTGTGGGAAGTGGTCTTGCAGGCTCCCGCCATGTGTCTTTGAGGATTTCTGAGACAGTGTGCTTCACAACAGGCTTTTCTTCTGACACCTGTTGCTTTGCTTCTATCAGACTTTGCTCTGTAGACACACACGAAAGGAACACATTAGACTACTGAGTAAAGTACTGGCTTATTATTCTTCAGGCACCATTATTATGTGTGGGTTCATCCGCTTTCTAGGTTACACATGCATCCTAAATACATCATCCACTACTATAAAATAGCCATACAGTCTGTATTTACTGAGACAGGTAAGATAATGGGCTCCTCCCCACACTCCTGGGTTCTTGCTACAGGAGAGCCATTGTTACACAGCACCATAGATCTTCCCAAGGCAAAGAAGTTGCAGAACACAAAGTAGCCTAGGCGTTCAATTAGGGAAGACAGTTTGACTGATTGTCCTGAGGTAGGGGTTGCAGACAGGATGTGAGGCATGACAGCAGATCCCAGTCAGGCTGGTGGATTAGGCAGGATTCTGCTCAAAGCGCTGATACTATCTAATGGACGTGGCAGCAAATGATTGAAAGTTTCCTTCTAATAGAAAGGCACAAAGCCTCGTCTCCACTCACCTCGCACACCTTAAAGACCACTCAAGCACAAAGTGAACTCGGACGCTCCTTTTCAGAACCTCAGACCTTAAACCATAAAATCTTGTCTCGTGTAGGATAGGGGTGGGGGTGTTTTGGTTTTTTTTTTTTTTTTTTAAGTTTTACTTATTTATGTATTTAATTCAATAAAGACTCTCAAGACAAAACAATGCATTACTGCCTAATAGTTCAATTTTCCAATTAGTCACTTTTGATTAAAGAATCTCGTGACGGAGGAGCAAATTTCATGATTTACTCACTTTTTTTTTTTATTTTTATTTTTTTTTTATAATCTCACTTTCTGTGACATACCTCATAACAGAACCACCTTTAAAAGAGGAAATAATAATCATCACTTCCTGCTACCTTTTCTGTGACCTTCATGAAAAGTTCAGCAGAGTCGTGGTTGTTTTTTTTGTGCCCTGGGATGTTTGTGTGTAGTTTGCAAGATGAGGATCCTCCTCAAAATGTCCCCCGTTCTTAGAGCCCCCATTCTTCTGCTCTGTGAGCAATGTGTAAATGCAGTAAGAGGTTATCAGTAACCTCCCCCTTCCAGTTCTCTTCCACAGATAGCACCGTTCCCTGGTCCTCCCCAGAGAACTTGTGCAAAACAAACAGGGAAGCAATCCCAACAGATATCAATCTGTCAGCACGGCCCTGCCGCCAGGAAGTTCAAGTAGTCAATGGAGCATTTTTTTTGTCTCTGCCTTACTCTCTTTGCCTCTCTTTTAAAGTGCCAAATAAATTATGGACTTGGACCAACGATCTGTCTGCACTTCCCTTGTGGATGTGTTTGTGTGTGTGTGTGTGTGTGTGTGTGTGTGTGTGTGTGTGTGTGTGTGTGTGTGTGTGTGAGTGTGAAGGAGCGGTTATGAAATATCCAGTGGATGAAGGTTCTTAAAAGGCTGCTTGGCTGAAGCATCAATTTACTTCAGAAAACTGAAGAAGTTTAGTGAACCATGGAGTAAAACCGCTCAAGCTTTTCTAAATCAATCCCATGTGGGAGGCCCTGCCAGTCATCTCGGCCCATTCCATTATACTGAGTCATATTTGCAATGGCTATAAGCCTGTTCGTGCTATGACTCTGGTGTGAGAGACAGCAATAGATAAGGAGATCGCTCTTACTTCCTCAGGTGGCAGGTAGGAGAGCTTAGGTGTCAGTGATGGGTCAGAAAGCCTAATTATATATTACTTTGTATATGTTTGTCTACATGGAACTCAGGGGAACCCAGGCTCCCATAGCCTCAGGGTATGCGCATGACCCCGGGGAGCGGAGTCACCGAGACTGCTCTGTTCCCGCCACACCTGAGTATTCTCTCTCTCTCTCTCTCTCTCTCTCTCTCTCTCTCTCTCTCTCTCTGTGTGTGTGTGTGTCTGTCTCCTACGGAACAAAAGCTTTCACTTTGAAACTTTTATTGCCGTTTGAGTGTGTGGAGTGAGGCTTTTATGCTGAAAGAGTGTCTAAGGAAAGATGACGGGCAATCGCGTCTTCCTCTGTGTAATTACGGTCAACGTTACTATACCTAAACAGAAACATTACCCCAAAAACAGTGTCTAAAGGAATTCTGTTTTCAGAGGAGATGAAAGGGAGAATAGCATGTACTGTTGGTATGATAATAACAGACTGAGACCGAGTCAGCACGCTTCCTCTTGGTTCATTCTGAAGAAAGACGGGACAGGAAAATATCCCCGGGACCAACACAAACAAATTAACTGTCATTATACTGCGTTAAGGCCTTTTTTGTATTACTTACTGAGCTTTTGCATCATGAGATCTCCTGAGGGAGGGTAGTGGAGACGGTGGGCGAAGTCAGTGCAGTACCACACCAGCAGTTCCTGGTCAGCAGGGATGGCCTTCACCGTGTAGAAGTAGATGCTCATGCCGTTCTGGCACGCGGCCAGGTTCTGCTCCTGCTGCGAGTGGGCTGGGTTCACATAGCGCATCCAGTTGCTCTTCTCCTCATCCAGGCCATCTACAAAGTGATGGAAATCTCCCTGTGCATAGATCTGAGAAAAAGCAAACGAGAGGGCGGTTTTAGCGATTTTAACGTGAGCAATCGGTAATGATGGTTATTTTATCTTGATCAGTTCCACGCTACGGTCTGAACACTCGCCCTTGAGACGAACAGACAGACAAGTGGGAGACAGTGAAGCTACAATCTCTTATAAAAGCCACATGGCTGGCTGAGTAAGCACACCCCCACCAATACTCGCACTCTCATGTTGAATCTGCATGTCTTCTCTCTCTCACTCATACACACACACACACACACACACACATGCACACCCTCGCTTTACACTCTTAGACTTATGAAGTGGAACAGATTGTTTGGGGGTAGTTCTAAGGTTAGAGTCTTGTTCACACTAACTTTACCATTTCCAGGAACCCTTGACATCACCAGCAAGGCTTCCCTTGGTGACACCAATGTTATGCTTCTGCTCCACATCTTACTGTACCGTCCCACCCCCTCCACACACACCGCCCTCTTGTCAGTACTACTCCGATCTCCAGTAATGTAGGAAAGATATCAGTGTTTGTTAGCAGGTAAAGAGCAGCATCTTTCCACAAGGGGATCTCTGTGGTCTTGAGACCAAAAAAACAACTCTGAGAAGAAAAAAAAAGAAAAAAAATTTACGGTCATGGTTTGGATTGCACTTGGATGACTTGACACTTTCGCCATGACGACATCTGTATGCAACAGCTGAAAGCCACAGGCAAGGAAGAGAGCGCGAGCGCACCTCATGCCTTACTGGCAGTGGCTTTGTGACGGGTTGAAAGGCAGTGGTTTCAAACAGCCAAAGTTTGTGGTGCAGCCGAGTGACATCTTCTCATGTACCTCAAGACTGAGTGCTGCCAAGTCATTCGCCCTTTCTCGACGTTCAGAAACAGCAGAGTCAAAACAAGATCACACAAGACGAAATAAATCTTCACTCTCTGTCAGCCAGAGCCGCCAACGCAAGTGGTGGTTCTCAAAACACTACACTCTAACTCAGCATTTTTTTTTTCTAAGCACGCCCTGCCATCGCATAAGACGTGCAGCCGTCATGTCACACAGGAAGTAAGTCAGTGGAACAGGAAGTGACCTGTTCGCTTGTGTGTGTGTGTTTTTTTCTCTCTCTTGTATTTCTTTTGCTCCCCCTTTACTGAAAGTGAAGCTTTGAGAAAAAAGGAAAAAAAAAAAAAAAAAAAAAAAAAAAACACACCCTCCAGAAGTACTTCCTGTTGGCGTCTTTGGGCACATTTTCTGCTGTGTAACTTTCTCCCACTAGAGGGCCAAAGCGAGTTCCTTTTGGTATGTACTCGCGGCTTACGACGCCAAGCACCTTGCGGAGAAAAGAAAAGAAGAAAAAAAAACGCGTCAGGAGCCAACTTTATAACCCGACATTAAATTCCCTCATACAATTTAGCAACCGAGAATGATTTATGAGGAGGTTTACGAGGCGTTTATGAGATCGGATGGCATCAATTAAAAGAAATTCATGGAGGAGATCCAAATCAAATGATCCATCGTCTCCCGGGACTAAAAATACATCCAGGAAGAGTTGCAATTTTTGAAAGGAGACGTTCTTTTGACAGCTCCAGGAAGTCAGGGGTCAACCAGGTTCTGTCTTGACATCCATTTAGGCTTGAGAAAAAGATTTTCTCATTTGTCCTCTCTCACCTCTCATTAAGTGCCCAGACCCTCCCTCCTGTACTCATTACCAGTCCTCCTTCCTCACCACATCAAACACTACTACAACCCTCAAAGCATAAATCCACACCTACGATTACAGCTTGCGTGTCTTCCTTTGAGGTAAACGGCATCAAAAAAAAGCCCAAAGGCGGATGGAGCGGAGCACTGCTGTCTGGTCTTCTGGATTACAACAGCCAGACTTCAAGCTAATCTCCTCGACCAAGATCCGCTCTTCGACTGCCCCTCCACCGCCCCCGCCACCTTTCTTCCATATACACCCCGAAACACAAACAGCCGTGCGGATAAAGCGTAGGAAATCCCCTCACATTTCTCGAAAGCCTACAGCAGAGTAGCAGTTCAGGAGGGAGATTAAGCCGTCTTTTTGATAACTCATTAACAGAGATTTAGCGTGGCTCCCGAGCTTCGCGCCAGCTCCCTCTAACTGTTTTGTTTTTTTTTGCCACGCTTCCACCTTCCCTTTCATCCTCTCTCTTTCTTTTCCCTCCTAGTCCAACGAGTTTTCAGGAGATCATAAGGGAATCTCTAAAGTTGGGATTGCTGGGATTTTTTTTTGTGTGTGTCTTGAGAAGTGGGAGAGAGATAAGACTAGAAAAAGAAAAAGAAAAGAGGAAAATCTATGCAGCTGATCTGAGGACAGTGCTGAGAGGTGTTCAAAGGTTTCCTCGCTTCAAATCAGGGGGAAGTTTGCGCATCGTCAGTGCTACAGTCATCACTGTCTGTCCAAGATAACAGGCAACTGATGTGAAGGGAGATGGGAGTCCGAGCTGCTTCGAGAGACACATGAAATACCACAAAGTGTCACTCGAGCTTACCGAGGAAGAACAATTATTTTTCAAGGCGCAATTAGGGTAGATTACAGTTATGGGATCTGTGTGTTCGAGAGATATCATGGACAAATCACAAACATGATTCTCTCCTATTTCTTCTCAGGGCTGATAATTTTACACTTCCTACATCAGTATGAGCTGTCGCACTAATAATAGGTACACTCACGCGCGGACTTTATTTATTTTATTTATTTTTTTACAAGCAGATGATGTATACAGTACTACGCATGAATCTGACACCACAAACCCAAACGCGACGCTGCAGGCAATGAGTTCCTCAGTCTGATAATGCATGATGCAGCAGTGAGTCATTACAGCCGTACCTCTTTGGAGTCAGGGGCATATCTGAATGCTAGGTTTCTCGGAAGCGAGGTCTGGGCACGGGGCAGATCCGGCTTGTCCGCTCCATCCCACGTGTGGTCCTTCACTATGTAGGTGCACTTCTCTTGAAACTCGGCTTCCGTCCACGTAGACATGTCGGCGTCCTCGACGGTCGTCTTCGGATCCACCTGGTCGGCGGCGTTCGGGGAGCCCTCAGTGGTCAACATGACGGAGCTATGCTGAGAGGCGGCCTGAGAGAAAGACCGAACCCGACCCGGGCAGAAAGAGAGGGAGAGGAAATAGAGGGGGGAAAAAAGTGAGTGGAAATTCATATTATGAAACCGCGTGTTTCGGATTAAAAACGGAGAATGAAATAAGAAAATGCTAACACTCTTACAAAATGTTCCAACAAGTCATAGGTTGCCAAAATGGTTAGTTCGTCTAATATTCATGCGTAATGGAAGGCTAACAAAATGGAAATTCACAGCTGAGTTAAACAGAAAAATAACAAAAACAAAACCACACGCGCACACACACACACACACACACACACATGCAAGCAAAATCATATGCTGACCCAAAAAAAAAAATCTAATCCAAGAACAATTCCACACACCTCTTCACACACAGCCTTTCCCATGACAGGCACTTTGTGGAGAGAAAAAAAAACCCTTACAAACAAGGACGACGGAGGAAGGAAGTGGCGTCTGTGTCTGAATGGAGCTAAAATTGGAATCGGAGTTGTAAAGCGTCGGGGTCTATAAAACATCCCAGGGAATAACTGTATGTGTTTGTGTGTAGAAGAACAAAAGGGGAAGAATGGCAACTTTTTTTTTTCCATAAGAGGGCCACAGCAGCACAAACAAGCTTCAAACACTTCCCACCCAAGATAGTCCCACACACAGGGTGAGCCGAGAGACCCCGTCACACTCGCCAGAGCCTGCTACGAAGACGTTTTATTTCCAAATCGAATTCAGTTTTCATTTCATTTCTTGCACACATTTTGTAATAATAATAATAATAATAATAGTCACCCTATTCAGTGGCTTTTTTTTTTAAATCAAGAGTGCTAATAAATGTAAATAATTTGGGGGAAAAAAATCCAGTTCAGACATTTGTTAGGCGTTCAAATTATCTATTTATACAGTCCTATTTCCATGAGTCAAAAGATAAAGAGACAAAAATCCTGCAAGCTGTCATTTAATTCTGTGTGTAGGACAGCTGCAAGATCAAAACTAATATTGAAACCGAGAAACTGAACATGAACAAACTGGGCAACCGTATTTTTTTTTTCTTCTATTTTTCTTCTCTTTTCTTCTTTTTAAAAAAAAAAATTAAACTGAACAAGCCTTAGCCTGAGAATTTATCTAAGACTAAAGAGGTTGGTGGTGTTTTTTTTTATTATTATTATGATTGCTTTAAATTTGACATTTTTCACATTATGAACACACACACACATATATATATATATATATTAGATAGATAGATAGATAGATAGATAGATAGATAATATTTATAGTTTAAATATATTAAAGTCAACTTTTAAACTTTTTTAATACATTATAATAGTTAAATGACACTTTTCAATTCTGACAGCATGAAGACAAAACGATCTTTTCAACGGTATTTTCTTCAGGCCGCTTACACAAAAGTCACTACGCAATATAAATGAATGAGTTCAAGCAAGTTTTTTGACTTGCAGTCCTAAAAAGACTAAAAAAGAAAGAAAGAAAAAAGTAAAAGGTGCGAGATCATGTGCAAAACTCGTAAAATGAACCAGTTGAAGAATCTATAAGAATATATAGTTATATAATAAGAATATATAATTAATCATATTCATCTTCTGACACTTAAAGTTAAAATAATGTTGTTCTCTTGGCCAACAGAGCATAATAATTCAACTGAAAAAAGAACAAAAGAAAAAAAACCCAACAAACCCTGACAGTGCCTTGATTTTTCCCAGAGCTCAAAGTAAACAGAAAAATCAGCCAAACAGTCTCTCTCACCGACAGACTTTGGTTCCAGCCGCACATAGAGCCGCCTGATCTCTCCCCTGAGTGCGCTTGTGTGTATGTCTGCGTGTGTGTATGTCTGCGCGCGTGTGTGTGTGCGTGCGTCAAAAAAGAGTGTGTCCGTGGGACAGGTGCAGATCACCCTCGTTCCCTCTCTCGTCCAGCCGCTAGTCCAGATGGCGACTGTGTTCTCCTCTGAGTGTCTCGAGTTTGACTAACTGCCTGAGCATGTTTCTGTCTGACTTGTAGAACGCCCTCCTCGATGGCTCCACCCACTTATTCCTCCACCCTCCTGCACTCCCTCCCTCCCTCTCTTTCTCTCTCTCTCTCTCTCTTTCTCTCTCTTTCTTTTTCTCCACCCTCCAAGTTCATGTCACATGCATCACACACAGGAAAAATAATCTCGGTTCTCTGTAACTCATTCACTCGTTCTGAATAAAAGTCAAGCAGAAGGAAAGGCACGTCTCTGTCATATCTACTGAGGCAGGAGACGTCAAGCAGCAGACACCAAGCTGATGAGAGATGGTCTTGTTTAAAGAGAGGAGAGGACTGGAGAGGAGAGGAGAGGAGGAGGGAGGTGTTGATCCCTCTTCCTTTGGCTGTCTTCCTGAGAAGGAAGGACATCCTGTGGCAGTGACTCAATAACCTGTTGCTGTTTACTAAGAGCGGAACTGCAGATTGATGGCTGTGTTTCTCCTCACACCTCCTCCTCCTCCTCCTCCTCCTCCTCCTGTTCCACAGCTTCTGGAGCCTCTCTGATATCCCCTAGGGGGTGCTATATTCTGCCTCTCATCTCTTCTACACCCGTACAGTTTTATCAGCATGGATATGCTAGTGAAGGCCATAATCATAAAAGGGAAGGATGTAACACTCTCCCTAAGTGAAGTGACTGAAGTGAAGCTTTGTACACGATCCTAGCCATGGCTTCAGATGAGAGACTTGTTTGGCGGAAGAAAAAAGAAAATCTGAGCAAAGTCCAAACAACAGTCAGAAAGGATCTCCGCGGCCTACCGCTATAAGACTCTCCCGAAGCTGTGTATGCTTTTTTGCTTAAAAAAAAAAACAACAAAAAACAAAAACTGGAAATCCCCTAGACCCCTATTCCATTTATCCATCTGTGGGAGGAAGAGCGGTGAAGAAGAGGAAACCGGCCCGGTTGCAACGAGTGCATGGAAGACGGTTGAGCCTTGAAGAAACTTTGATGGAAACACGCATCTTTACACACATACACAAGAACCCACCCAAGCTCTCCTGGTGACAAAGATCTGACCACATCATTCGCTCGTTCGCTGCCTCCTACTTCCTGGCAGCGGACGACCCAGGCCCTGCAGGCCCGTCTCTTCCTCCAGCCTCGACCCGAATCTGGCCTCCAGCTGGGCCCTGACTCAATAACAAGCCGCAGAGGAGAAACAACAACAAAGCTCTGAGATTTTTTGCGCGAAAAACGAGCGCTTCCTTTTGAAACTGCCATGTGGTCTGGACTTGGTGACTGGGAACAATCTGGCAAGGAGTGGAGTTTGCGTTTTCCACCATTATCGTCATCACCAGCTCCTACTGCCATTTGGTATACCTTTCTCTCTCTCTCTCTGTCTCTCTCTCTGTTTCTCTCTCTCTCGCTTTCTTTCTTTTCTTTTTTTTTTTTTTACCCATTTCATAAAGGAAAGAGTAGACCGGGGGTGAGGGAGGGGTCTCTCAGCTCTGAAGTCAAATTCAAATGGGGGCTGCTTTTTTTTTTTTTTTTTTGGCTTCTGTAGTGGGTTTTCATGTGGCCTACATGCCTGCAAGGGAAGAAAGGAGCTAAAGAAAAGCAACAGGAGGACTTCCAGCAGCTTTGTTAGTTTTGCAGAGGGTCGCTATCAAACCCACTGCTGGGCTTTGGCTGTAGGGCTCCAAGTACAGGTGAGAGAGAGTGAGTGACACTTGAAAAGGAGACACCATGAAGCGAGGGCTTGGCGTGTCAGCTTCTGTTAGAAATGATTTCATTGTCAAAAAAACAAAAAACATTTAACAACTCAGTCATCGGTGCAATCTTTCTGCCAGTGGGCATCGGGCAAACCACATCCCTTCCGTGTCTTATGATGTTCAGAAAAAAGTGCTCATTTGACTACTTTTCATTCAAATATCTCAACTGGATTATTTGCATTTATATTTAAACCAACCCTAACCCCCTGCAAGCAAACAGTCCCCAACACGCCCCGACCACACACCCCTCCTTTTCTAAACACATTTACAACTGTACGTTATCGCAAATAAAATGGTTTCCCGAGATGCACTGCAGTTGTGTCGGAGCACTGACGTTTAATACATTCTTTCATTGCCTATATCTGGAATGGGGGGCACGCGGGGGGGTTAAATCCAACCTGAATTTTCCTCCTGTGTGTGTGCGCGTGTGAGTGTGTGTGTGTTCATGAGTGGATAAGTGGGAGGGAAATGGCCATTGTTCTGGGAAAGTTAATCCACAATGGTAGCGTAATGTCTGTGTACGTTTAGCTTCACACATGCCTTGCTTGAGGACAGCAACCCCCCAGAAACCCAACCCCCAACTTTATGTCATCATTTAGAGGGCTAAAGCCCCAGCCTCGATTATAATCCTGCCAATCCATGCCCGCCATCTGGGGACTCTGTCCAGGTCATCCATGGACAATATGTTTGTTTTGTCCAGTTTCCTTTTTTTCTGTTTATCACCCGCTGGTGTATTACACCTCATCCAGTCACTCTTGTAGTTCACTTCTATTCATATCCTCTCCATATGTGATCAGGAGATGTTAACAAGCTGTACGTTGCACATGTTCTTGGAGTGATATGCTTCGCCAAATGTGGCATTATGGTCATTTTGTGGCAATAGATTTCCCTTGGCTTGTCATCAAGACTACATATCATGCTTCTTCCATGTACATTCTGTACTTTCTGAGCTTTTCCAAGCATTTCAATCACATGAGGGTTTTTTTTTTTTCCTGTTTTGGTCGCCGTATTTTGTACAATGCAAGTACGATTACTCGCTCCTCAGGTATAGTGACAGTAGTGACTAGCTAGCTAACATAGGCTACAAAGCAGCGCGACCAGGACTTGCAACTCTTGCATGTAGCCAAGCACTGGGCACTTATATAACTTACAATATGAATGAAAATGAATCTTCTGTCCCCTGGTCAGTCCTCAAAATGGCTACACACAAACACACACACAAAGCAATTGTAAATGCACAAATCTCCAGGCCGGACCGAATAAAAAGGACACCACTCATTAACTTTATCATCACAGAGGAAATCTAAATTTAGAAGCTGATACACACAGT
The DNA here is from genome assembly GCA_030068335.1 of Chrysichthys cranchii. NCBI lineage: Eukaryota > Metazoa > Chordata > Actinopteri > Siluriformes > Claroteidae > Chrysichthys > Chrysichthys cranchii. Next base: position 3,348,237 of record JAQMCW010000018.1, read on the forward strand.
TTTGGTAGAAGATAGGCTTTGACGCAACAACTCCAAATAAGCCATTTCCTGATTGTTCATTATCCGGTAAACAGAGTGTGTGACCAGAGTGTGTGGTTAGCCACTCAGACTTTAGGGTACAGGGTTCAGGATAATTACTGTGCATGAACATAAAATGAACATATGTGTTACCTGACATCTGTGTCAAACCAGGATCCCACCAACAGCCGGAGGAGGCATTTGTGTTCAACTCTTTATATTACTGCCAAAAGTACTATAGTGTACCTGGAGATAGAGGACCTAGTAGTGGATGAAGTGGCCCTTTATGGTACATCAAGCACATAATTGGCATGTAATCCCTCCGGTGCTTTGGAAAATATATACATTTACTTTGGATATTGGAAATCTTATATTAGGACCTAAAGGTCCTCTAAATAATGGATACACACACACACACACACACACACACACCTGGTTTCTGAAGAACTTCCAAGAGCACAATATGACATGTTGGGTTGAACTAGTCACCTGGATCCTCTAAAAGTGAACTTTTTTGTGTGTGTGTGTGAGAATGTACTTTTCATGTCTCTGTGCGCGCACACACACACACACACACACACCAAACGTCAATAACACACCGTAGATAACATTTTCCTTACTGAGTGCATGGCCTCACACACATGCACGCACGCATGCGCACATATACGCGCACGTGCACACCGCGCGCGCACACGCACGCTCTTCGAATAATCAAATAGTTTCAGGAGAAATGAAGTAGATTTTTTTTGGGGGGGGGGGGGGGTTGT
>JAQMCW010000018.1:3394678-3407041 GCA_030068335.1 Chrysichthys cranchii
CCGGCAACATTCACACACACACACACACACACACGCACACACACACACACACACACACACACACACACACACACACACACACACAATGATGTTATATAATGAATTTACAAAGTCATCAATAATCACATCAGCATTGTTTGCCCAAAGCCATCATGCCACCGCTTAAACTAGATTTCAACTGCTGCTAAGATTATATGATAGCCTTTATAAAAAGGGCCATGAATCACCACTTGCTTCCAGAGCAAAAACCTATACCTAGTAACATATGGATGAGATTTTGATAAGAAGTTTGCATTAGCTGCTTATTGTTCCACATAATACTGGCAGGAACCACATGTTCGAGGCTACAAATTCCAGTCTTCTGTTTGAAAAGGGGGCACAGAATCAGATGCTTTTCAGGCCAACATGTTTGCTCACTATTTTGAAGTATAACTAGAGAACTCAGCCTGTTAAAATCTTGTCAATTCATTAGCTGTGCTATGTGTTAAGGCAGTGTTTTACTGAATGTTGGTCGGGGAAGTAAGATGCAAGTAAAACTTTCTGGTGAATTAGCTTGGTGAGCATTATTCCAGCTCATACTTTCCTCAGATTCTAAAAGATGTCTTTATCGTAACACATTACATTACTGTCATTCGGCAGACACCCCTATCCAGAGTGACATATATATATATATACTTTTATCTCATTTATAAAACTGAGCAGCTGAGGTTAAGGACCTTGCTCAAGGGCTCAACAGTGGCAGCGCTTGGATTTGAACTTCTGACTTTAGGATCAATAGGCCAACGTCTTAACCCCCTCAGCTACCCCCTACCCATAGGTGTGCAACAGGTGTAGATTACATTGGGAATGGGGGGACTTTTAAACATCCCTTTTTTTCTGTTGTTTGAACATTGCAGGGGCAATTGCAGTTTAGGGTAGATCCGCTCTCACGCCCAGTCGTCATTATGCAGATCATAGAAAATGCATATTCACTCATGTACATAATCTAAATACACCAAAGTAGAAGCAATTATCAGACAATAGAATTAGCAACTAGCGAACTAGAGACTAAAAAAAGAAGACAGGAATAGGCACAGTTCTTTTTTTCCTCTGAATTCCTGTCAGATGAGCCAGTCTGAGACCAATCCGAAGGAAATTTTCAAGAGGAAGTGTCTAAATTAAGCTCGGCCCAGCTCATTTAACAGTACTGTATAATAATCAGATTTTAGCATGAGCAGTGCTAAGTGTGGAGGTGTGGCAGCTCTTAGGTCACTTTCCCAGGGTACACCACTTTATCTGAAGCCACCAGATGGGACCCATCTCCCTGTTACCTTCCTCTGTCCTTCTGACCGGCAATGTTATGATAGTGACTTGGCCTGAGACACAGGAAGCCTAAGCCATTCACTTAAATAAATCTTTTCTCATCACAGGAGAGTGCAGATCCCAAGGCATTCCAGACTGATAAACCTTGTTAGCAATGCTGATTAGGAGCCTGGGCTGAGAGCTAAGAATAGCAGCTAGCTGACAGTGCAGTAGGCCAACATGCTATCACAATCACAAATGTGTAACACTTCACATGATTCAGCTTTGGCTAGCGTAAGTTGTATGTCCAATGGTTTCATTTCAGCCATGTTTAAAAGACTGAAAAGCTGGCATGAAGATGGCTCTACGCTATGAGAATTTCTTTGATGAGATAAAGGAGAAGCCTTGCTGAGGTAACCTTGTAGGCCTGGGAATATCTGTTTTTAAATGGTATTTGTTTACAACCTAGACAAGTCCATATAATACTACAACATTTCATCTACAGTGTTCCCTGTACCCACAAGCATCTGAGGCCACGATTAACTTGAGTCACGAGCATTTTTATTTAATAAAATCTCGCTGTACCTATGAGCAATGTTTGAAGCCACGAGCGGTACCGCGAGCCCGCCCGCCCTCGTTATCTTTATATGCATAAACAACGGGGAACAAGGGAAACCTGCCCACGCGGGTCAGCGGCGGTCAGTCCCTCACAGCATCTTGTGTTGTTAGCATCTCTTTGAGACCACGTGAACTATTTTTGTGCTTTCAATTTCTTTCGATTGCTTCAGCTGGCTCATTCTAACAGCTGGTTTGTGTTGCCGCGACATGCCACCAGAGCGGTGCTATGATATGTATGTTTACATCCGCTCTTGTAAATGTATGAATGTTTTTTTTTTTTATATATATAAAATGCTTCCCAAAGGTAAAACTACGCTTAGCCTACACCGAGCAGCCTAGCCTACAGGACTTGGTGTCTTTCGTGTACGGCCATAGCGCAGTTTTTTATGCATTTAAAGATGAAAGTGTGTCTAATATGACGAAAAATATGATATTCTCAGTCAATACTACTTATATTGTCACTAACAGCTGAATTATTGTGCCTATAAATGTTTTGTATGGGGGTATTTTGGGGCCAGAAAACCAATTGATCCCTTTCCCATTATTTCTTATGGGAAAAATTGTTTGTACCAACGAGAAATTGTCCCCACGAGCGATGTGTTCAAACCAATTATGCTCGTGGGTACAGGTATTACTGTAACTAAATAAGAATAAATCTAATCATTTTGAGTGGTCGATATATACTGTTAACCTACTCTTTCAATATTTTTTTCATATTCACTATGTAGTCAAAGGTATTGGGACACCTGACCAACACACCCATGTGTGGGTCTTCCATAAACTGTTGCCACAAAGTTTGAAGCACACAGTTTTATAGGATGACATTGTATACTGTAGCATCAAGAATTCTCCTTTACTGGAATTAAAGGGTCCAAACATGTTTCATCATGACAATGCTCCTGTGCACAAAGCCAAAGCAAGGTCCAGGAAGACATGATTTGCCAAGGAACTCAAGTGGCCTGCGCAGAACCCTGACCACAAACTCAGCAGACATCTTTGGAATTAATTGGAACACCAACTGCACACATGCGCGGCATGGTGGCTGAGTGGTTAGCACTGTTGCCTCACAGCAAGAAGGTCCTGGGTTCGATCCCCGGGGTCGACCTGGGTGCCTTTCTGTGTGGACTTTGTGTGTTCTCCCTGTGCCCGTATGGGTTTCCTCCGGGTGCTCCGGTTTCCTCCCACAGTCCAAAGACATGCACAGAGGGAATTAGGCTAATTGGCTACTCTAAATTGCCTGTAAGTGTGAATGGTTGTCTGTCTCTGTGAGTTGGCCCTGTGGTGGACTGGTGACCTGCCCAGGGTGTACCCCGCCTCTCACCCCGAAGTCAGCTGGGATTGGCTTCAGGTTCCCCCCCACGACACTGAACAGGTTTAAGTAGCAGAAGACGAACAAAGACGAATAATCATTGTGATAAAATGTTGAATTGCTACGTGCTACCACCCTGAAGTAGAACAAAACTTAACAGACCTACTTTTGCTGGAGCAGAGTCGAACTGGCATTTACTTATTTATCACTATAGGAGATAATGATGAATCGATATTTTTAAAAAATGCTGCCTGATATTGATAGCTTTGTGGTTCCATAATGACTAAACTTACATTAAACACACACACATTTGTGCATACTTATAATATCTTTATATTTTCTAGATATCTAGATATTTTTGGGGAGTGGCTGGTAATCCATGCAGACTAAGGGAGAACATGAAAACTCTACATAGAAAGAAACTTGAGCTCCGGATCAAAATGAGTTGGCAGCGTTACCCACTACACCCCCATGCTACCCATTTACTGACATTCCTCCTACTCAAATATATAATTTTATATCAGACACGCTAATAAAACAAAAAACTAGAAGAGATCAGTTATGTTGAAACGGAAAACTGCTCAATGCAAATGTAAATTACAATGCATTATGATATTCTACGCATATTAGGACCATCAAATTCTTTTAAAACTTGCTTTCCCCCAATTCAAGTTTTTTTTATTTAGTTGCTATGTGTCCTGTGAGCCCACTGCAAGGAAATAGAAAACAAACCAAAGACTGTAGTCTCACAAACTTATATATAAAACTGTCTATTAACTTATGCCACAATAGCGTAACTGTAGTATTAAGTAAATTCAGGACGCAATGATGTTATCATTCAATTCAATTTTATTAGTGTGTCGTGCAGGCCAGGGTACACAGGAGGCATGTCCAGATCAGATTGTTTATTAAAGAAATCCAGTATAAGTACAAAATCAACAGACAGGACAGAAGTCATGAATGTAGATGTGGGTTGTTATAATGGCACTATCTGAAGTCACCCAAATGAGGATGGGTTCTCTTTTGAGTCTGGTTCCTCTCAAGGTTTCTTCCTCTTGTCGTCTCAGGGAGTTTTTCCTTGCCACAGTCACCATAGGCTTGCTCATTAGGGATAGGGATTTATACAGATATATATTTATATACGAACTTATGGATATGTTTATCAATTAATAAGTTGAATTGATGATAATGAATAATAATGAATTGAATTGAATTGAATTGAATTGAATTGAATTGAAGTCAGTGTAAGGATGGAAAGAGGGTCAGGTGATCTACAGACAACGTTGAGCAGTCAAACCAGAAAGGTAAATCCAAAAACACAGATAAAGAGAGTCAGAACTGGATTATCAAACACAGTAATATAAGGCTTGTGAATTGTATTCACACACGGGAGTTAAATTAATGCTTTGTAAGCAAGGTTGAAAACAAACTGAGAGTGTATTTGAAGAGTTTATGGAGTAAGTGGGTAAGTTCATTGGATACACTTGTACCTAATCAGAAGTCATCAGGTGACTCCGAGCGTGGGAGAAGGTTGGCTGGGTGTTCTCAGGGTGCAGGTGATTATGGGAATTGGAATTCAGCTCGTGTGTGTGTGTGTGTGTGTGTGTGTGTGTGTGTGTGTGTGTGTGCGTGTGCGTGTGTGTGTGTTGTGAGTTGTTTGCGGCCATGCTGTTTGTGTGCATGAGCTTCTGGAAAATGGAGTTCAGAGTGGGATTAGCAGGTGCAGGCGTGACATTTTGCTTTTATCAAAAGACATTAGCATAAAACAGCCTTACAGAAAACTCAGAAATAAACACTACTTGAGAGGTTTACATTTTACAGATGGTATAACGAAGAAACCTTGAGAGGAACCAGAACGAAAAAGGAACCCATCCTTTTCCAGATGACGCCAGACAGAGGGATTATACAGTACATCAATTACCTGTAAATGAATATATCTTCAAACCACCATATCAGTAAAGGAAAATATCTTCAAACCACCTGCCAAAAATTTTGTGCTGCCAAAATAGCTTTGACCCATTAAGGCATGGACTTCACAAGACCTCTGAAGGTGTGCTGTGGTATCTGGCACCAAGATGTTAGCAGCAAATCCTTTAAGAACTGTAAGTTGCGAGGTGGGGCCTCCATGGGTCGAACTTGGCTGTCTAGCACATCCCACAGATACTCAATTGGATTAAGAGCTAATTCATCTGGAGGCCAAGTCAACGCCTTTAACCTGGAACTCTGTCACGTTCCTCAAAACAATTCTGAACATGGTGCATCGTCTTGCTGAAAGAGACCACCGTCATTTGGGAATATGTCTACTATGAAGTGATATACTTGTTCTGCAGTCATGTTTAGGTAGGTGGTACGTATCAAAGTAACATCTACATGAATTCCAGGACCAAGTTTCCCAGCAGAACACTGGCCACAGCATCACACTTCCTCTGCCAGCTTGTCTTCTTCTCATAGTGCATTCTGAGGTATGTTGTCTACATGATTTAAAAGAAAACATGATTCATCAGACCAGGCCGTTTTCTTCCATTGGTCCCTGGTCCAGTTCTGATGCGCATGTGCCCATTGTAGGAGCTCCTGGCAGTGGAGAAGAGTCAGCATGGGCACTCTGATCAGTCACCAGGTATACAGCCACATCCACAGCAAGCTGCGATGCATTGTGTGTTTTGACACCAGTCGATCGTAGCAATTTGTGTTACAGTAGCTCTTCTGTGGGATCAGGCCAGATGGGCATGTTGAAAGGATGTTCAGTAGAACCATATTATAAATACATTACAGTCTTTATGATTACAGCAGCAGTTCTTAAAAGGTACAAATCTACAGCAGTGTTTCCCAACCTTTTTTGAGCCATGGCACATATTTTGCGTTAGAAAAATCCGACGGCACACCGGGGGAGGGGTGGTGGTGGCTTCGTTAAAATACTGCGAGCGGGGGGGGTAGTTTCCCACGGCACACCTGACGATCACTCACGGCACACTAGTGTGCCGCGGCACAGTGGTTGAAAAACACTGATCTACAGTATCTAAGTGAGGTTTTCCACTGAAACATGAAGTGCAACAGTAGGTCAGTTATATTATTTGGATGAGCTTTGAATCTCATGCTGTCTCTGTGGCACACTGGTTCGTGTTAATGGTCTGTGGTAGAATTAGTATTTTTAATGCAATTGAATATTAATAAATTATAAATTCACAGCATAGCTAAAGCATAGCGCCACAACTGCACATTTGACTGAAGGTGACATTAAACCAGCATTCTGTTTCACTCCATCTAATCACTTGGGGCAGGGAGCCATGAGATAACTGGGTCAACTGGGATGACTTCATTTATCAACATAGATTTAAACTGATTTATTAATTAATTATTTGTAGGAGCATTTAAACACCAAATTTGATATTCATGAAAATCCTGTTATTTCAGAATATTTTTTATTATATTTGTCCTAATGTAAAGTAACATAATGTAATGTGACGTAATGTAATTCAATGTTAACTAACGTAAACCGTAATTGATCCGTTTTTATATATGGATTGTACTATCAAGTTCATTTTTATTACACTTACAGCATTTAGTAGACACTCTTATCCAGAACAACTTCCAGACGTGCTTCGTAGTCTTGATCAAAAGCACATCCTTGTGCTAGTTCCCTAGGTCAGGAGAACACTTTATGAAAACCAGTCATTTTATTTTACTGGCATCAATTAATGAATATGAAAAATAAAGGCAGTGAGCCAACACAAATCCACAAATGAAGACAAATACAAATAGTCATTTAATTATAACAAAAGAAAATCTCAAGTATAAACAGTGGGTGGGCTGGTTTGCACATAGCCGTAAGGCATAAACAAATGTCTCTACTGACAGAAGATTAAAATTATGTTTGTTAAGGAAAGGATGTTTAGACTAATATGATTTTTTTCATACTAGGATAAATTCTGCTTATGAATCAGTTCTGTTTGCCACACAATATCTTTTTTTTTTTTTTTTAAAGCTGTGCGACACTTCCAGCACATCATCCAAGACACCATTTAAAAACAGTGGCTTTTCTGTGCGACATGCTTTGTGTGCATGATCTAAGTACAGTGTAAATGTTTTTTTAATCCATTATTTTCATGTCACACCATTTTCTTGTCACCTCACTTAATTCACATTTAATTGACATTTTCTGTCTCTAGATTTTGACCTTTTCAGGCACTGGTACACTGCTAGATATTTTTATTGGTATAGAAGTGAGTTAAAATAACTTCCAGCATGTTTCCAGCCTTCTTGACCATTATTGATTAATGTGGGCATCACTAAATGCAAATGTGTGGTGTCGGGAGCACGCAGAATCTTGAGCATTGCAATCTAAAACTGAATCTCTTCCTGTCTGTGTATACACACTACTGTGAGCTAGTTTCAAGTGATAAAAACAAACTTGAAATCATATAGATCTGTAGGACCTTCACCTTGCCTTTACACATGGTGGCAGGTAAGAATGCATGTTAATCTAAGGGACCTTCTCTCTTTATTTGGACAAAATATGATTGAAAATGCATAAAGCAAAAAAAAAAAAAAACGTCTCTTCAATTTACATTGTATTCTGCACCTCACAAATATTGTGAAATCTCTGTTAGATAGTGCTATAGTTATACACTATAGGTTGATGGTAGGACAGTATTCAGACTTGTCAAGTTTTAATTAACCCTGGAAAACCCAGACCACCTATAAGGGTGAACTAAAAGTTAGGGTCAAATATGATCCCAGGGGTGCTACACGGTTAATTACATAACAGCAAAAAATGGTTTGATGGTGCGTTGGGACCAAGAAAGATTTTCTCAGGTAACTATTTATGGTCCACTAAGCATATGTGTTTCTGTTTTCAATTTAGTGTTATTGTTCTAGCACAGTTCTAACCTCATAAAATTATAACGCGAAGCTTCACATAGTGGGAATAACTGTTTTAAAATTTATATTTTCTGAATCCAAAAACCATTGCCATGGTTGTTAAGGAATACCATGAATTAACTTCATAAACAATCAAGCTTTGTCCACCAAACATCATGGACTCAGGAGCTGATCCCAAGAACTACTCTGACCATAGGTTAGTAAATTAGTTGTAAATGTAAAAAGTACTTTTTTAAAAAGTAAACTTGTTGCGAATGTTAATGTATGACCAATAGGCTATTGTAGACTACAATAAAATTTTTAAAAAAATATTTGCGAAATGTTGTCACATCTCACAAACATTCTTTAATCATAAATCATGGCCTCTTAAAATTCATTTAAATTGACCAAAGTGGGAAAATTTATTTCATGAAAGTACTGCACAGCCAAAATTTTCAGGATGTAAACTACTTGTTGTATTGGATGTTGTTTAGGCAGATAATTAACTCTTTATAAGAGAAGTCGTAATACAAATACCTTAAAAATATTAGGGACAACTCAACTCTTTAGCTGACAAAAGCCTGAAAGAAAAGTTTAACCAATGTTCATCTTCTACAATTAAATTCTTTGTATTTCTTTGCCTACTGGATAAAGGCTGTGTGGTTTCTAACCAGAGGGGAGTGTGGTTTATGCTCCCGCCTTAAATCATAAGTCTGAATTCTATGGAATTTTTCATATACCATCTTGTACAACAAATGAATGTTGCTCTCTTTAGTTTGCTGCATTTTTAGTCTCCTTTTATTTCAAATGTGGTTTTGTTAACTTCTTATTTTTTTTTGACCTCATGTACTTTTCCAGTATCTCCTATTGCCATCAATACCCCAAACACTCAGAAAGTATTATTTTTATTAAAACAAAAAGAGATGATATGCAAATAATTCTGTGCTTTTCATTGCCCTTTTTCATGAGGGCACATGGGGGAGATTAGGCTGAGGCTCCGGTTATGACAGATCAGAGCACTACAGGGCACCAACTGAACTTTTATGAGCAGCTAGGTTGGTTTACATGGCCAAAAGCCTGAAGTCCATGTAGGGGGTCCTCCAAAGCGAGGGTGCAGCACAATGCCGTTTTTGTTGTGTGTTTGGTATACGTGTGTGTGTGTGTGTGTGTGTGTGTGTGTGTGTGTGTGTGTGTGTGTGTGTGTGTGTGTGGTGTGTGTGTGTGGGCATGCATGGTGCTGTCAAGCTTCAGGTCGAAACGTTTTCAAACACTGAGTCAATGTGAAAGGGTGCAACAGATGGGTAAACCCCCCCCGCAAAAAAGTCCCCCAACACCCAACCACACACACCCACCCACACACACATACACACACACATATACTCAACAAAAAGGCAACACATGGCCAAATCTATCCGTTGCCAAAGCCAATTAATCTTCCTGAGTACATCCTGCAGTAATAAGTTCTGTTGTTCTTATTTAATCCCAATTGTCAGTAAATGTATATATGCATATGCCTGCGCACACACACACACACACACACACACACACACACACACACACACACACACACACACATGCACACACAAGCAAGAGTGAAATTGCCGGTTTATTTGATATTGCCCTGACACTTTAGTTTTTGTCGGCGCTTTGACATATCAGTGATTTTCGTTTTTCGCAGCACTAATGTCAAAACGAAAAAAAGAGGACATGAGTGGTCAAAAGAAACGCCGCATGTGGTTCGTAGTGACGCTCGGCTGTTTTCCATAAGTGAAAATGACTAATAGGATATTTATAGCGCGTCGGGAGATGTGTGATCTTTGAGGGGTGACAAAAAATTTGTTGAATATTTTGGCATTTGGAAATTGGGTGGTTTTGGGATGACAAAGCACAGACAGATAGACAGACTCGAAGAAAAAAAAAAAACTTAGATGGGGGAAAAAAAAGGGAACGAGGTCCTAAAAATAAATAAATAAATAAAAGGTCTCAAATAGCAAAAATAAACGTCCACTATGTTGGATTTAGGGTAATGCTAATCTATTAGCAGGAATGGAGCATGTTTTCATTAGCGTAAAATTACCTGTATCGTTACGGATCATTGCGTTGTCGTGAGCTTAGAATTAGCCCCTTGTGTCTGCATGGAGTTGGAGCCGACCGCTAGAAGGAAGACAAAGAAGAGGAAATAAGAGAAATCAGTGTTCACTGGGGCTGGAAAACCATGTTTGAGAATTCAAATAAAAGAAATGGAGGATCAGGCGAAAATGACTTAGCAAGGAAAAACATTGGGGGTGAATGTAAGTACTGGGAAATGTACTATGAGGTGGTTTAATCCTACATAGTGGACCTTTAAGATCACGTTTATTTGTGGTCAAAACCTGTTACTACTGCTCTTCCATTTTTATCACGCACAGTACAATCTCTGAAGCGTTGCATGATTTAAGCCTAATCGTGGAAACGTGTTTTAAAAATGTACCATTTATCAGCAATCAATCAATCAATAAATAAATAAATAAACAAACAAACATTGACACATGGTGCAAATCATATGACGAAGCTTTCTTGGACGAGATCTCATATATCATATATCTCATAGTTCATAAACGTTTCGGTGTTTAAAAAAAAAAAAAAAAAGCAAATTAGACAGAAGGACAACCAGCATGTCAGTAAAATAAATTAAACACCACACGTGATTCATTATACTTCACACCACGGCCCAGTTATCCTACTACAGATATTTCCGCTGTTCCTTAACGCAGCTAGCCTATGGCGGGGAGTATTTAACTTTAACATTTGGACCGGAGCCCAAACAGAATGAATTCAGCAAAAAAAAAAAAAAAAAAAAAAAAATAAACATTTCCCACTCAGTGTCTCACTGACGAACGATAACTCTCGCTTCCCTGATTTAACCACAGCCTTGCGAACTTTTCCTGTGTGTATCAGTGGGACACAGCTGAAGATTCACTTTCTCACATTTTCACTTCGCGTTTTATCTCGCAATATGCTTTCGTGAGATTAAAAAAATGAAGGATAAACGCTGCACCCGCGTAATGACTGCGCCGCTTTGGCGCGACTCCCTCGCGAGTCTAGCGAGGGTGTCAAATGGAAATGTGTTCAAAAAGTTCATAGAAATGTGACGTTTTCGAAATACAGATGAACAGATGAAAGACGCTGTGTGTGTGTGTGTGTGTGTGTGTGTGTGTGTGTGTGTGTGTGTGTGTGTGTGTGTGTGTGCAAGGATTAACTCTGACACGGCAGATGGACCAAGTAGCATTTCACCATGTAGGAAGGGATGTAGGATTAGCCCTTCTTGCCTTCCGCGACAAAATCTGGAAATTCTACTTGGTCTGAAATGAGACGTAAAAAAACTAAATAACTAGGCTGGACTTCCAAATTGCTACTATTTAGGTGCTGCATCAGGTTGTAAATATTTAATATGCTACTTTACACAATAAGCTATTACATCATGCAGCATCAGGCATCAAATCCTGGACCGTGACATAAGACAATTTACAAGTTAACTGATGTCACTTCAAGACGAAATCTTAATAACACAGAATTACGCCATTACATGAGTCACGGATGTCAATCACATCAATTTCAGCTCGGTTAAATAAGAAAGAAAACATGACAGGATGTGTTGAACGGGGAAAAGAGTCAGCGATGGGGTGCTGATGTTGTGATGCATTCTGATGTGAATCAGTGCCACTGTCACCAACCTGAAGATGATTATTTCCCAATAAGAGTACATCTGGAAGTGGTTTATCATGCAGATTTCACAGAAATCTGCCAACACTTCTGCTAGTGTGGTTTTTTTCCCCCTCCATTTATAATCACATTTAATGTTTTGGAGCATGCACAAAACTGATCTTGCTTACATATGTAACACATGTAAACAAACGTTTGTATGTGCATCTTGTCATATTCATATGCACGGTAAAGCTCTGTTAAGGCCGCGGTCAGTGTATGGTTAAAAAAAAAATATCCAAATTTGATATAAATACAGTGGAACCTCTGGTCACGAACACTTCCGAATACAAACAAATCACTTCCCGACCACAAAATCCTCCAAAATTCTGCATCTGGTCACGACCACATAATCGGATAGCGAACAAACACAGCCCCGGCCATTTTCCCCTTCCGCTTCGTACGCGCCAATATCTTCCCCTTTTCTGTTTGTGTATTGCGTACCTAACAAAGACACACGTGTCCCTTTAATCGGTCTCACTCAGACGTGCGTTCACTGGCTGTACAGTAACCTCCTCCCCGCCCATCTTCCTCCTCACTTCCTTAACGCCAGAAGT
>JAQMCW010000018.1:3483487-3494224 GCA_030068335.1 Chrysichthys cranchii
AGACAGACAGACAGACAGACAGACAGACAGACAGACAGATAGATAGATAGATAGATAGATAGATAGATAGATAGATGAATAGCACAACCACAGAGAAATGGTTTAGGCAAACTGCACAGTTATGATATTTATAAGGCACATTTAAGGGAAAAAAATAAAGACTGCAGTCACTTAACAACATGAAAATGATTAAATGTGATAAAGGAGGAAAGTAAATAAATAGATCATGTAACTAAGTGTATCAGTTGGGTAAAAGTGGGCTAGTCACCTGTAGAAGGGGGCGAAGTCGACTACAGAGTGGCACTTCTGGAACTCCCAGGATTTGAGTTTGTGGCAGGAGCGGTGAGCACGGATCTTCACCTTGACCGAGCCAGGGCAGAGGTACGGCGTGGGTCTGCGGGGAGGCTGTTCACACACTTCATTACCATCCACACGCCACGACTCTGCAAACTCGTCAACATCATACTTGAACTGGCCATCACTGCCCACTGAGTCGTCTCGCCTGTGACCGTTGTAGTTCCCGCAAAGGCCACAGAGTCGATTCTTCAGGTGTGGTGCAGCCACCACCTCCACCAAACTGTCACCATCCCATGTGATCTCCAGACCTGAAACACACACACACACACACACACACACACACACACAAGATACACAACCCAGTGAAGCACATTTTTTCTTAAATTTGTTGCCATAACCAAAGACAATTTAACTGGTTATGAAAAATGGAGACAAATCTTATTTCAAATGTTTTTAGAAATTATTGTATGGTGTTCAGCTTGATCTGAATAACCTGCTCGTTTTTTCTTTTTCTTTTTTCCAGATTGTATTTTTTTCCAGCTCGGTATTTTTTTTATTGAAAAGTTTGAGTTATGTCTGCACTATACACAGGATCAGCGTCTCTTAACGTCTAACATGTGATCTTTTCTCACGATCAATAATCCAGAATGTCAGGATGTTTAGATTTTCCGGAAATAATAACAGGAGATTATTGAGTTACACTAGCTAAGAAGAATAATCTTGTTTTGGAAATAGAGAATAATTTGTTGCATATTCTACAGGAGGAAAAAAACCTGTCTTGCACACAGTCGATATACGGTATGTATATTAAATCTTATATATATTAAGAAGTAAAATATTTCTTCTGTTTTGGCTTTACATTATAGACAACTGAAAATTGTATTGAAAACTTTGTGTAGGAGAACCAGAAACTTATGAAAATGCTGACATCTAGTTTCCAAAAAATAAGCCTTTGTCAGTCAAATGATTCTAGCTGCACAACTAAAATAAAGGACTTGTAAGTTTGTAAAACTTTTTTTTTTGCTATGAAAATATCCTTATTAGTGTTGACAAAGACCTAGTCTGACCTTCCTATCTGTTTCAAGTTCATCTTTCCACTGTACGTGCTTACAACATAAAACACCTGTCTCCTACCAAGTGACCTCTGACCCCTGTGGCCAAGTATGGAGGTCCTCGTATGTCAGCTCAGTGTGCAACATTTTGTTCAGCCTAAAAAGCACAGAAGTGTGTTTGTTCTAAATCGAGGATGTTCTCCCTCCGCTGGATACGATCCCGTCCTCTCGTCAGACTTCCGTCTCTTTCTTTGTGTAACATTAGCCACGTTGAGAACTTGACGTCAAAGGAGTCGATTCTGTTCTATTCAGCGCCGCCTTTTGGTCCTTACCTACAATGGTGGTGAGTTTTAGCAGGTATCCGTCGAGGTCGATGTGCACGCCTGTGCTGTGGAACGGCAAGGCCACGCGTGTGCCATTCTGCCGCACGGTTAAATGCTGGTGCAGGCTCACGGTCATCCCCGGCATACGCAGCTCCACCGACTTGGTCCAGGAGAAGGAGCGCGTTTTGCGTGCGTCGTTCTTCACCAATACGGTGAAACCACTCGCCGACGTGCAGTCCTTGGTCAGAACGTACTGACACGTGCCCTGGAAGTTAAAGGTGCGTCCATCGAACGTGTTGTAATGGGGGTCACCGAATACAGTGCACACACCTGGCTCTGAGACAGAGAGAAGAATTTGTATTAGCGTGCTGGCGCTGGACACCAACATCAGCTACAGGCTGACCACTTAGTTTAATTCGATTTGCTGTTTCGTTTACTTAAAACCCGGTCCTTTGCTCGTGCCTTGGATTTGCCGTTTTCTTCCTATAGAAAAGTCATTGTTTGAGAGGAAACATGAGCGTGTTTGGGTTTAACACACAGTAGAGAATTGTGCGTGGCAGATCTGGTTGCAGTGGTAGTTAATATGAGCCAGACTTCAGCTGCCTGACCTTACGACCTTATCTTAAATGGAGAAATTTAGGGGGGATTTTTAGCTAGAACGACGTGACTTGAGTATAATTTAATATGTTGGTACTTCCTGGTTGCTAGAGTACGGGGACTTTAGCTTTGGTGCATTTTTGGTAACATAAGTATCTAAGCATCCATTTATTCAAACATACAGCAACAGTTATAGGGCAACGAACCATTAGATCATACAAGTAGACTATCTGTTATGCTTCTTTTTATGATTAGATAGATGACAATAGGTATGTAGCTGGCATGCACATGCTTAAATCCTTAAACATTCCACAGCTACACTCAGATGATTTCACTTGATCTGGCTAGTTATAATTATATTTACTCCAGATGATGTATGCAAGGGGGGACAAATTGCTTGCCCAGGCAATTAGACTTTTTATAGATAGTTGCCTGGTGGAGAAGTAGGATTAGAAAGATAGCCGTCACCAGCTTTTTTATTTATCTATTTATTTATTTATTTTTTATTCCCAATGCTTAACAACCAGGGAAGGAAAAATCGACTTGCTATAACACCTTTTTTTGGTGTATTTTTTTATTTATTTATTTATTTATTTTTATCTGTTGTCATGTCAGGTCTATAACTCTAGCATAGGACTTATTTTGAAACACACCACCTGCTGCACCACACACAGGAATCGATCACCATATTGATCCTGACTCGCAGTGTTAGTAGTAACACAATGACTCATATACCAGAGTTCAATGGTCTTTGCACCAATAAAAACTGCTTTTGTGCAAAAAAAAAAAAAATGCCCCAAGGGCATAGACAAGATAATGGTGAAGGTAAACTTACTCACTTTCAGTGCAAACAGGGCAGCAGCCAGTCCGGTTCAGTATCTTATTCTGCAATAACACACACACACACACACACACACACACATGCAAAAAGAGCACGTTTTTAAAGACGCAGTCCAAACGTATAAAGTCATGCAAACAGACATTGTGTCTCAGTGCCCCAGTGGAAGGGGGTAGATTGTGTTAAATACCATCAGAAGTACACATCAAAGATCTCGTCCCCCCTCCTCTCACCCACCCTCTCCGACTCCTTCCGCCCCAAAAACACAACACATACACACATGCACACATCAAGCCATACACTCAACCGGAACCCTGGTGCATTCAGCGTACACAAAGGCCTGCGGTTTGAGAGAGCGTCTAAATATAGAGGGCCATTTCTTTGCTGTCAGTCAAACAGGAGGCAAAGCGGTCAAAAGCTGTTCCTGCTGTCTGGCTGTCTCCCAAATCAGGGACAGGTGTGTGCTGGGAAACGGGTGGAATGCGGCATGGGAGAAAATCAGATATCGGGCTGAGCAGTGGAATCGCCCGGGGCTGAGATAAATCACAGGCGCAGAGAGCGTACCTCACGACAGAGAGACTGTGTATAAGTTACATCAGCATGCCACACAGGAGGATATTCCCAACGCTGGTTAGTTACAGGCTGTAATTCTGCTACGAGGCTGACGTGATGGGCGGTGGACAGCCGGTCAGGGTTAGTGAGGCAGCCATTTTTCATGACTGAATGATGTATTTCAGGGCTGATCATGTCTAATACCTCTCGGTTTCAGCTCAGTGATGAAATTATTCAATTTAAACAACGCAATACATCATAGTAGGACTGATGTGGGGCTTATTACTTACACACCTATGTAAAAATGCAGACAGAATTTGTTTCTAAATTTGCTTAATTATTCTTAATTTTTTTAATTTTTCGACTTGGGTTCACCCTGAGGTTCCTTGGAATACCATACAGAAAAGTCATGATCCTCTCATATTTTGCCACTTAATCCTGTTCAGGGTCACGGAGGGAAGCTGGAGCCAATACCAGATGATTCGGGCGAGAGGCAGGGTACATCCTGGGCAAGTCACAGGGCGGCACACAGAGACAGACAACCATTCACACTCACATTCACACCTACGCGCAATTTAGAGTCGCTAATTACCCTAATCCCCTCTGTGCATGTCTTTGGACTGTGGGAGGAAACTGGAATACCCAGAGGAAACCCACACAGACACGGGGAGAACATGCAAACTCCATATAGAAAGGCGCCCAGGTCGACCCCGGGGATCGAACCCAGGACCTTCTTGCTGTGAAGCGACAGTGCAAACCACCGCCCCACTGTACCGCCCAGTCTTGTTTATTTTAAGTAAGGAATAAAACACAACAGAGTTTGCTCCACCGTGCCGCCCCAGATATAATCCTTTTTTTTTTGTCCAAATCAAAAAACCATCAAAAAAATAAATCAACTTTTAGTTACTCCTCCAAAGGCAATAAAGGCCCTCCTGCACCCTGTACGTGTTCATTACACCTGTGACTGTGATTTCACACACGTGTATTTTTTTTTTATCACCAACGGTGATGCTGTTGAGCTTGTTTCTCCAAAAGTTGTGTTAATCTGTGTGAAATGGGTTGGTTGAATTGTGCCTGAAGAAGTTCCTCACCGCAGGGCAGCTTGTGACCGGAACACAGTGTTTAGGCTGACACTCAATATTCCCCTTCACACAGGTACATAAGGTGCAGTTCACAGACGACCAGCGATCCCCATCCTACAGAGAGGGAGACAGAGAGAGGGAGAGAGAGAGAGAGAGGAGGAATAAAGAACTGATCCCTTTGTATGCGCATCCCAAAATGATGAACCTATTCATCCACACATTCACCAATTCTGCGTGCCTTCATTGACCTATCTCTCATTCCATTCGGTTATTCCATTCATCCATAGGATCCACCTTTACGGAAAACCATCTATCCATCTTCTAGTTCTACATAAATCTGTTCTATCCTTCACCATCCATCCCTCCATCTATCCCTCCATCCATCCATTTGTCCATCCAATCATTGCACTACCAATTATCCATCCATACTTGGAATATACATCCTTTAGTTCTCCATCCATCCATCTGTTTACGCATCCATCCATCCCACCATTTACCTATTCATCCATTTATTCATTTACAAATCCATCCAATAATCGATTAAAGTAAAAACATTTCCATCCATTTTTACATCCATTTGAGTCATCCATCCTGGTGGAAATCCATCTATCCCATCATTTTATCATCCATTCCATAAACTATCATCTATCCATTCAATCATTCATTCACCCATAAACCCATTTATTTATCTATTCTCTCATCCATGTATCCATAAATACATGTATGTTAAATAACTAAGTCTTTTAATTTATCCACATATCATCTATATAGCCATCCATCCATCCATACCTGAATCCATTGATCCATCCATCCATCCTCCCATCTATGCAACTATAAATGAATCCATCCATCCATCTTTTCATCCAGTCTGCTGAAACATCATTTCTATCCTCACCCTGTAGATCTTGTTTTTGACTCTGCAGTATTTGATGTCCTCCGTCTTCAGGTATGAGAGACACTCAGGGCAGCACTGGTCGCTCTGGCAGCTTCCTGCCGGAGAGCAGCGTTTCCTACACACCACTGTGGAATCCAGACATGTGCATGACGTACAGTTATCTAAGCTGAAGGACGTATCGTTCTCATATACCTCGCTGTGGAATAAGCAGCTGCCCAGGGACAGGTCGAACACCTTCCTCTGACCTGCACAAAGGCAAAGAGAAGCATACTATATTTCATGCATTGAACTAAGATGTGGAAATCTCCCATTAAGGTGTGTGTGAATGTAAAGAAAAAGCTTACCTTGACACCTGGGACAACACTGGCCTGGAGGGGTGTGGCTCAGGTGGGATGGGCAAGACAGAACAGGACAAACCTCCCTATGGCACATCGTTCGGCTTCCCTGAGAGCGACATACATAAAGAGAATCCGAATCCGAATCAGTGCTGGACATGTCTGAATACGTACTTGGATTTGAACCCAAAGTGGGTGTGGCTCAATCCGTTTTTTATTAACTCTACCACTATGCCACAGGAAACAACGCCGGTGCTGGCAGCATGGGGTGTGAATTCAAAACTCATTTTCGATTGTACTTGTCTACCATATTTTCAACACATCTATTTGGTTCTACAGCGGTGCCTGCCTGCGGTTCACGAACGCTGTGGTGGACGAACAATTTGGTTTGCAGCCAAAAATTGCATCTGGTTCGCATAAAAAATTTGCTCGACGAACAGATTCCTTGACCGACGCCATCCTAACGCGACATCATCCCCAGCCCCCACGCACTGAGACAGTGCGTACGTATCGGGCTCTAGCAGGCATTAGCGGTGTTCAGACGCGATCTCAGTGCTTTATAGCCATAAAGTCCGAACAGCAGCCCTTCCAAACCCCCCCTTCCTCTTTTCCATTCCTTCACGCTTGAAAAAAGGTAAGCGCAGGTAAGTGTGAACTTTATTTTACACGACTGTATGCATTTTTTTTTTCATTTTATTGGAGTTTAAGTGTCTTTTATTATTAATGCATTTTTTATACTATATTGTGTTTTTCTTTTACGTTTTTACAATAAAAAAAAAACCCAGAAAATGAACTTTTCAAAAAGTATTATTCGGTAGGCTTGTGAACGATTTAATCGAATTTCAATGCTTTCTTATGGGATGAAATTGCTTTGGGTCGCGTACAAATTGGTTCACCGCCATTTTCCTGGAACGGATTGTGTTTGAGAACCACATGCACCACGGTATCTCCCAAAATATAACCATGTAGTTGCCTAATTTAAACCACTGCAGCCCTGACCAGGCAGGTATTAAGGATGAGCTGAGAGCTTCACATCATTCCCACGTGAAAACATAAACCTCAATCTGGTGTAGATTTTTTCTCACGTCCTACAGGAGCCCAGTCTCACACCTCTCGTCTCAAACAGTCCAGTTCACTGGTCACCATCACTGGATCACCTGGAGACCTACCTCCCTGAAGACTTTAGCTCCAACCATAATCATGTCCACCTGATCATCCAATCGTTACCTTCAGAAGGTCCTGATCGACTAAAAAAGGTGTGTTTGATTGTAGATAAAAGCCTGCAGGAAGGTAGACCTCCAGGAACAAGGTTGGTGACCGTTGGTCTACTTTGAACCCCCACCCCAAAAAATAGTGCATCTCCAATTTGTATCAGCGTTTGTATTCATTTAGAATACGTTGTCTGTTCATTCAAAATAACATATTCGTATTTGGCTACATCCCCAACGAATGAATAACGTCTGCCATGATAAGCAGGAAGGTATTGGTGCTAATGTTTATGCTTGCCATGAAAACATGACTGGATTGTCTACCAGTCCTGCACGACTATGAGTAATGAGTATCGGCAGCTGTGGCGGCATAAAAAGAGCGCCGTTCATCATAGAGGCCATAAAGAAATGCTGTGACCTTTATCGCCGAGTGTTTTATCTTTGCAGTAAAGCAAAGCAGGTTCTAAAGCCACTGGTCCCCCCAGTGTGCGACTGCGCACAGGAATGTTAGGTCTGGCCGTGGAGCGAATGACTCATGTGAGCCCGTGTATAAGGTTTTAACACTGCCTTCATTAAAATGACCAAACAAAGCCATGGAGAATATAAACCAAAGTCTCTCAAGAGCCAGAAACCAACATCCAAAATAACCCGTGTTTGGAGAGCCTCCACAGACCAGCGGTGTCACCCATGTCCCTGTACTTCCACTAACCCAGACATACACACACACGAGCTCTCTAATTGACTGGGAAGCACTGTAAAGGCCTTAATGTGTTTATCCGCGAGGTTTATTTATTGTTAAAGGGTGGTGAAACAAGCCCGGTGGCTCCCTGGAGGACCAAAGACAAACCCATTAGTTGCAGATCTCAGAGCTCGGCCAGATACCACAAGAAATTTGGAAACCGCCTTAAGCTGGGCCTTTCTCTAAAACATAAAAACGACTGCGTCTGTAGGATACCAAAGCTAGAGAGTATTATCTGACCCGAGAGTGAATTGGTATTAAGAACATGTGTGTGTGTTAAAAGCGAAAGAGTGTGCCTGTTGGTCTAGAGAAATCCAGGAACGCTGCTTTGTACCGGAGATTCGAATCACACCCAGATGTCTTTTGGGAAAATGACAATTTGCAGATATGAAGTACTCACGGTGCACGTGCATTTGATACAGGGCTTCCCCTCGGGGTGAAACTCTTCGCTCTCTTTGTACAGACGACCTTCGAAGATACAGCCTGAGCGCAAGGAAGATAAGAGGTCAATTCACTTCCCAAACACCGCATGATCTTGTTTTTTTTTTTTTTTTTAAACCTTTTTGGATCCAGGGATCTGTTTAAATGTCAAATAAAAAGTCAAAACCCACCCCCAAACCTCAATATTTAATATAAACAATGTTTTGCTTCAACCGAATCGATCGTGATGTCCACGTTTACATTGCTTGTGAGTTCTTGACGTTTACGTTATAAACTTCCCATTCCGTTCAAATGACCAGGCGAATAACTTTTTCAAACCCAAACCCTGTTTTAAGAATCCCAACACACAAGAATCAGAGATTTTACTCCCCGTCACATAAAGAGCCACCAAACAACCGAGGCGCTCACCTGGGCAGGAAGGGCAGCATTTCTTGGGATGGATTTTGGGGTTCTTGCAGGGAACCACACACTGCATTTCTGCTTCGGTTATTACGCCTTCCTGTCCCAGACAACAAACAGAACATCGAGATTTTAAAAGAGATTTAGCCTGTGAAGAAATATTAGCCTGTAAACCTTAAGCAGGTTAAAACTTTAAAGACATTTAAGCAGGTTGGTTATTCAACAGTTTGCCTCGTATAAAGTCATTTCTGGATGAACAAACATGGATGTGTGTGTCCCGTAAAATATGTAAATATTTTACATTTCTGGAAGGAGTCTCCAGTGTCAACCCTGTATCCGTCAAGGTAAGGCTGGGACTATAACAGCGAACTCTGTTGTGTTTTATTCCTTACTTAAAATAAACAAGACTGGGCGGTACAGTGGGGCGGTGGTTAGCCCTGTCGCCTCATAGCTATAAGGTCCCGGGTTCGATCCCTGGGGTCGACCTGGGCGCCTTTCTGTGTGGCGTTTGCATGTTCTCCCCGTGTCTGTGTGGGTTTCCTCGGGGTACTTGCCATAAGGATTTCACATAAAGACAATGCATTTTATGTTCTTGTTGGAGAATTGTCTCTTTACGACGTGTGCCGTGATGTGCTTTTGGAAGGCAGAGAGAGTCTAGGCGGCATGCAATTACAGTACTTTTGCATCCTGAGGTCACCGACCTGGTAAACGGAGTCCTTTTATTTTCCCCCCACAGCTTGTTAAAACCTACACCACAGCAAAGCATTTTCAAATTGGTTTGGGCCCTAAATGCTTTGCATGGAATTCTGCCCACACACTTTACACTCGCTTTGCGACACGCAGCGCTTTCTTGTGGCTCCGCAATTCGAGAAATGAGACAGAAAATGTGTGTTTGTCTGTGTGTGTGTGTCTAAAACTGCAACCCAGATGTGCAGACAGAAGATCCAAGTTTACCTGTTTACCCTCTGTAGAGGGAAACGAGCTATAAATCTGTCCTCAGTCCCTCCCTCTTCACTTAACTAACACTCCTAGGAAGGTTACTGTCTGGGAAGCTGAAAAAGTCATTCCAGGTTAAAATCTACTAAAAGGCTTGGGGTTTTTCTTTCTTTCTTTCTTTCTTTCTTTCTTTCTTTCTTATTGTTAATGAAGTACAGTGGAACCTTGGATTGCGAGTAACTCGGTCTGCGAGTGTTTTGCAAGACGAGCAAGATGGGGAAATTCGCTTTGATATACGAGTGATTTGGATTACAAGCACGTCTCCGGAACGAATTACGCTCGCAATCCAAGGTTCCTCTGTATTTAGTTTCATGTGTGTTATTTAATATCAATACCATAAACTCTTCGAGTGCTTCCTGTAAATTTCTCTCATGACTTTTCATGTGTCTTCAGACTGGACTCCCACACATCAAAGCTGTAAGCTCATACAGGATCACGTTGCCTCCGTAATGTCCTGATGAATATTTAGCGAACGTGGAACGCTCTTTTTGAGTCCTTGTTTCTTTCCTTTGGTGCTTTTAAGTCCTTTATTCATTCTCAGAGTAAAACCGGCGGTCTAGATCTTCCCTGGAAAAGACGAATGATATATAACCTCTGATATTTCTGGAATGGAATGAAAAATCCACTGTATTAAAATTGTTCAATCCAAAAAAAAAAAAAAAAAGATTGTTTTTAGAATATTACGGGATCTGATTGCAACTTTGCATTTAAAACCCTCAGCCTTTAAAGTCTGATATCGTGTTGTTTTTAGCCGTTTTTGTTCACGAGCCATTATTCATAAAGTAGACATCTAATACCCCTGTTAATATTCATTAGCTTGATAATCGCCTTCTCGGCTTTTTTTATGGATGAATGTCTGTGATTTTAAAAGGAAGAGGCTTTTTTTGAAGTACAAAAAATATGTCTGGCAATAAAACATAGAATAAAATTAAAATCACTTTAATTATAGAAAAATAAACCTAAATGAAATAAACAGATGATTT
>JAQMCW010000018.1:3514576-3526791 GCA_030068335.1 Chrysichthys cranchii
AATTTCCCAGTTTAAACATTTGTTATGTTATCTATGTTCTGTTGTGAATAAAATATCGGCTCATGTGATTTGAAAGTCTTTTGGTTTTCATTTTATTCAAATATAAAGCACGTCCCAACTTTTCTGGAATTCGGGTGGTAAAAATTTTCTTTTTATTGTGAATAGCCGGGGACGCGAAATGTGAACCGCAATATAGCGGGGGATTACTGTATGAGAAATCCGTTTCACTTTTTTTTTTTTAATGGAATGGAACTGTGAACAAGCGTATGTGTGTGTGAGAGTTTTTTATGGAAATGGAGACAGTAGTATGTCACAGGTCGCGGGATAATCCTGTGCTGTCAGGTAGCGACAGGTCTAATCCTCACGGCTACCGTGTTGAGTGTATGAGCGCATGTCAAGGGGAAGCCGAGGTGTGAGTTGGCGTCACTGAGGAGGATAAAAAGAGAAGAAGAAGAAGAAGAAGCAGAACTTGTCATAATTTGTGCTCGTTATATATAATTAGATAGGAAATGAAGCGTGTGTATATATATATATATATGTGTGTGTGTGTGTGTGTGTGTGTGTGTGTGTGTGTGTGTGTGTGTGTATAAAATAGTCTTTAAAATCTGTTAAAAATTCTGAAAGTGAAAAATATTTGATAAGGGAAAAAAAAACAACCCACAAACAGTTTAACAAAGAGTTAAACACAATCAGGGCCATAATAATAATAATAATAATAATAATAATAATAATAATAATAATAATAATAATAATAATAATAATTTTAGAAAAGGCTGAAAGAGCTGACAGTTTGTCAGGAACCCCATTTCCCTTTCCTTTCCCCCTTTCCCTTTTTCTACGTCAGACTACAAGAGTCATGTTAAAAACAACAAACAAAAAACCCCCAGAAAAAAACAAGAAAATAAAAAATCGTGTCGAAGAGATCTTAAAAATTTGACTGCAAACTTTTTTTTTGCTTTTGACTGTTAATATAAAAACGCTCATTCATTCCTACGTATTCAGACAGATAAATAATAATGTGCTCACTGATGAAGTCTGAAACTCAAATGAAACTGAAATGAACACACACCTCATACAATGCAACACACACACACACACACACAAAACCTACCAGACTAAACACACCCTCCGGTTAGCGTCTATCTAGCGGTGGAACATCTTCTGTGTCACCTCACGTCTTCCGAGCATGCATGAGCTTCAAAGTGACTTTAATGAGAAATATATATGTGTGTGTGTGTTTGTGTGTGTGCATCTCTTCTCCAGCATAGCGCTATCTCATCAGGCACCAGCATGGGCACACACTAAAAGAAGGACAGCGGTAAACGGTTTGATAACGCTGGTTGAGGACAAAGCGCCTACCGGCGTTTCAAAGAGTCGATTTTCTGCTCAGGTTGGTGTGTGAGACTCCGAGTGTCCGTAGTCAAAACACACACACGCGGACACACAGGGCGCCCGTACGGCCCTCCGGACTGTTCGACGCGGGAGGCTTCTGCGCTCTTCCCACTGTTTTATAAATACTGCGGCTCTGCTGGCTACGCGTTTGTGTGTGTCGCTGTCGCGAGCTAAAAGTGGAAGCCGTGGGAAGCGTCCAGTCGGTGTGTGAACGTCTGAGAGTGCGTTCTGGGAGATCAGACTCCCGTGAGCGTGAAAAGCGGGAGACGTAATGAGTACTACTCCATACACGCTCCGTTAAAGTACACCCGCCTCTATAGTGTGCTTTCGTAAAGGTACGGCGGGCCAGGAAAACCCATCACGCGGTGGAAATTTCACCTTTTCCATTTTATATTGTCCGGAAAGCTAGAAACAGGCTTTCCGGGCCTGAAGCTTTCTCTTTTGCGCGTTTCAAAAGTTTAAAACGGACGAATGTGCCTTCCATGGCGCAAATTCGAATTTCTTAACTGAAGGTTTGTGTGGCTGAGGGTGGACTGTTCATCGCCCTCCTGTCTGGAAGAACGTCCTACAGCATCAGTAACAGGACCAACAGACTGCGCAATGGTTCCTGCCCCCGACAGTCCGGATGCAAGAGAGAAAAAAAGAAAAGGAGGAGAGGAAAAAAAAAAAAACCCTCCAGACAAGCTCAGGATTGCTAAATGTGATTTTTTTCCAGCCTTGAATTCGGCGCAGTGGTTACTCAGTGGTTAAAGCTCTGAGCGTGCGATCGGAAGACTCCGAGTTTAAATTCCATAACCGCCGGAGACGGCTGCACCTTTCCCCAGAGGTGACTTTTCATGAGAACGTGTAACACACCAGTAAAACATCACACGCTTCAGTTGGCCGCAGTGGTTAAAGTGTTCGGCTCATGATTGGAATATGGCAAATTCGAATCCCGTAATAAAATGCCTCTGCGATCCGGATGGGAAAGACAGATTCCTCTGTTCCCCTTTCCAGGCAAAGCACCATTAGTCAACTGTGTGCATCTGTGTGTGCAGCTCACGTGTACGGAACAGCGCAGGCATTGGACAGGTGGGAATTAGATATAAATAAATTAGCAAACTTTAATTGGGTCCAAATAAATAAATCAGGGGGGGTGGGGGATAAACCCCAATATGTTTTCTGGAAAGGAAGCAACAGCTGTAACGTCACAATCAGCAACTGATTCTTGGTCAACCATAACAGAGTGAGGAAATACAGAGGAATTCGTAAGGATCCCCAGTGTTTTTCATCGCGTAAACTTTTCTATAAGTACGTCCTGAGCTTTTAGATCGACGGCGGGTTGATCGATCCTGATGAAATCCGTCTGGAGGGCCTAATTGCTTACGTCGTGAATGACTGTTTGTAAGCATCTAAATGACAAATAGTCATGGATTGGCTCTCAGCGTGGGAAGAAACCTTCCCCGAGGTCTGGGATCATCTGCAGCGGACTGTCTTCGACGGGAAATGTTTACGTACGCTCAAATCGAGGGGCAGACGGAAAAAATCCCAGAGAGTGGCGTTAGGTTTAAGCGCTTAGGATCTTTCCCATTTTCGCGATGGATTTTGTTCTGCACGCTGCACACGTTGTACCGTATGTGGTACTTGTGACCCCTGTCTAAAGTCGGAACCTTGACAGCGAACAGCGCGGGAAAGTTCCAGGTGTGGAGTAAGCCTGGGATGAAGAAGTGTCTCTCATATCACGGACTGCTTGGGGAAAAAAAAAAATTCCCTTTGCTTTTATTCACTGTAACTCGAAGGGATGAGCTTGTTGATGGCGACTAACCGGGATCTTTCTTTTTTTTTTTTCTTTTTTAAAGAAGAATACCAATATACAATGGCATGTGCCAAAGCCAGACGGGTTGCGGTGTGTGTGTTTGGGAAGGAGGCGAGACTGGAAGGAGGGGGGATGGAAAGGAAAGGAAAGGATGTATGGATGGAGACAGACAGAGCGAGGGAGTGAGAGAAAGAGAGAAAGAGGATGGTTACAGCGGTTGGCTTGTTGTGCTGATCTGGTTTCTTAATACTATTCCTGCTCCTGGAATGCAGGCGTGGGGGTTGAGGAACCCAATCTTGCTGATCCTTCTGTGTATTCTGGTGAAAGCTTCTCCCACTGGGTAATTACCTCGAACAGAGCTCTGAGCACGCAGGAACGCGCACCTGCAAGACGCAAACAATCGAGGTGCACCGGGAGAGAGGACTTTCTTTCTTTCTTTTTTTTTTTTTTTTTGCGCAATCTGTGTTTGCTCTGGCCGCTCTCAGTGCTCGAGGGTGTGGTGCGAGTGTGATCATTCCCGTGGTCAGCGGAGATATTTTCTCTCTTCTTGTCGACGCCCTGGTACGCAAAGTCTCCCCTTTACACACAACTCGCAACTCTGGTCTTCTGTCTCGGGGGTTTGCAAAGTCTGCATTCTACCCACACGGAGCTCGGCCACATCTAAGACGAGTTAATTTGAGCGGCGGGCCCCCGTGGACACGCGCGTACACACGCGCGCCAAATCTTAAGTGTGTAATCACGCAGGCTGACACACACACACACACACACACGCGCGTTCGGGGGCACCGTTATATCTGAATGTTTGCAGGAACACACATGCGTACGTGCACACACGCACCCCATAGGTCGGGCTTGCATTTGCCTATGTGCACAAAGAAACCACACGAAAAAAAACACACGGCACACAAAAGAACCACACATGCTAGGTTTCTACGGCGCTGAGCCGACGTGTTCTGTCTCCGGGAAGCCACAGGCTTCCTTTGTTGCGGCAGTGTGTTTGAAAAATCGCTGCGGGGAATCCAAATGGGTTTTTACCACTTTGCTGCTTCGCACTGGCAATGCGTCTTCTCGTAACCACCGAGCCACCGATTTCACAGAAATCCGACCGGCCGCACACAAAAATATGCATGTCTGGGTTTTCGAAAAATGGGAATTTGGGGGTTTTTTTTGCCCCCTTGTTCGCATATTTCAGCTCCGCTAAAACCTCAGGCAGGTGCTGTGAGTTGCGACAGAAAGTCCCGATTATTTTCATCATTTCCTAAAATGAAATCTCCATGCATTCATTTTTGTGTTTGTGTGTATATGCGTGTTTAGGGCTGGACACTGTAGATGATGGTTGCCTCACAGGGTCAGGCTGGATTTTATCACTGCAGGCGTTACTTCAGACCCCGGGGCAGCCTCCTCCCTCACTGCAGCCTAACAGAATCATAAATCTGCTGGCGGTTCTATCCTCCCTCTCGCTGTATCTTCTGCTCCATCTCACTCTCTCTCTCTGGTGATATCTGTATCTCCCCTGGGCTGCTGGATGGTTTGGTCAAGAACACCTGCTCCACTGAAAAATATGACGTCTTCTTTCTTTGCAGGGAGTAAAGCATGATGAAGAAACAACCCCCCCCCCCAAAAAACCCTCAAGCCTCTTGAGTCCACAAAGCCCCCCTCTGAAGTCATGAAGAATTTCTGCTGTCCAAAACTCTTCATCTCTCGGTCTTAGACCGTTAAAAAATAACCCTATAAGCATTGTACAAATAAAGCAATAGATACTCAACAATATCCAAGATGCCTCCACGTCAAGTAGCTCGATCCATCTGACCTATGAAGTTAAAGCCACCTTGCATGGGGAAACGTTTTCTTGGTTGCTTTCCAAGGCCCTGTTTTGATTCTGCCGTTTCCCACAGCGTCAGATCGGCCTTTTCGATCTAATGTTAACTTCAATAGCTATGACAGGCATGTCATAAAACACCAGATATCATCGCTTGACTAAATAGGGAAGGGAAAGAGGGAAGAAAAGAAAAAAAAGAAAAAAGAAAAAGAAAGAAAGTCTTATTCTTGGCCAGACGGACGATTTCTGTTTTTGGTCATGAATGTAGCGGCAGCTTGGCGGTCAACCTTTGCCAAAGACACTTTATAAACCATGTGGCCTTCTTGAACAAGTGAGAGAGAGGGGAGGGGGGGGGGGGCCGCAAATAGTCAAATGTAGAATAGAAACAAAATAAACATTATGTCAAGAGAAAAATCGGAGACTGAAATCCGCTTCTTTCGTCGTGTTTTTCTCTTGGTGTATGATCGGGGGGCAAGTTTGAACCATTGAAGGATTATAATCCAGCGGTCCATTTTCCATGCTAACCGTAAGGCTGACACGATTTATGACTGATTTGAACCTCTAGCACCTGAGATGGCTTAACTGCGATTTAATGTGTGCCATAATTCAAGACGCTTTAAGTCTACCGCCTACTGAAAACACATCTTTGGCCCAAGCAAGAAGGGCTAGATCTGCTTCCTCGAGAACATTCCTCAGAAACGTCAGGATAAAGTCTCGGCTCGGCGACAAGTACTGTGTCGACATAAGGTTTAGCCAGACGGGAGCTTGGAGAGCATTTAAGATAAGCCGACACAGAGTTGAGGTACTTCCTTCGATGTATGCGCACGCTTATTATTCCATCCATCATCCTGGCTTGATCAAATCCCCTTGTAGACATGAATAACCCTGTCACTGGGGCCAGACGGATAGACTGGACTACTGTGGCCCCTCATGACAAGCACATTGTGTGTTCTGATGTGGGTGGGAGGGTTAGAGCTAGTGGTGAGTGCTAAGGAGATGAGATTGGAGATTCCGCGGCAGATCATGCGACTGAAGATCCAAGGAATGTCTGGTTCAAAGCTGTACCCCAAGATCTCCATAATGCTCCATAATACTGGCCTTACTGCCTGTGCCATCACAAAGAGAAAGATGGTATCGGTTTAGTGCTCCAGACAGACTGCATGGCCAAAAGTATCTGGACACCTGACCAATTACATGCTTTTTAAACAGGTTTAGTTCCCCTCTGCTGTCTAAAGGCTTTCCATTAGATTTTGGAGTGCGGCTGTTGGGATTTTTGGCCACAAGAGCATTAGCGAGATCAGGCACTGATGTCGGGCGAGGAGGCCTGGGGTGCAGTCCGCATTCCAGTTTATCCCAAAGGAGTTCGATGGAGTTGAGGTCAGGGATCTCCTTCAGGCCAGGCGAGTTCTTCCATGCCAACCTTGGATCTTTGTGCTTTGGGCTCCATAGTTCAAGGGGAAAAAGAAAACATCTTAATGCTACAGCATACAATCCATACAAATCCATTTTTGTGGTAACAACTCGAGGAAGAGGCACACATGGGTGAGATAGTCGGCTGTCCATGTACTTTTGAAAATGCATCACGCGCGAACGTGGACTTTCTTTGTTCTGCAAGCTTTGTACCAGATCACTCGCTTGCATGAGTAAAAACCACCACGCGCATTTTTTGTGACGTCCCACATGATCCCAGTCCTTCAGAGTGCACCTCGTACTCATATCTGGATTTCTATCTTTTTAAAAAAAAAAACAAAAACAAAAAAAAAAAAAACACCTTTTGGATTTGTTCAATCCGAACGATGTGCTCCTACACGGTTACATCCTACCGACACCGAAGGTCCCTCCAGATTCGTCCAGGTTTGCTCAATAATGAGCTTATTACTCCACGCCACTTCGTATTAATGCTAAACACAAGAATACAGATTCATTATTGTGTATAACGTGTGCGCCCAGGTGGAACTGCTGACCACACATAGCCATCTTTGAGAAATCCACCGCAGACACACACACACACACACACACACACACACACACACACACACCCGCCCACCCCCCCTTCAAACAGTACTTTTCTTCATGCCTGTGGAATCCCACTTATTCTGAATGACCAAAATTATTTGTGACTAATTGTTAACAAATGGCCAAAACCCGGGGGTGGAGGTAGCGTTTTGGCTCCGAGCTTCTCGATACATTAGCTATATTGAAGAAAGAAAAAAAAAAAAAAAAAAAAATTGGAAGACATCCATCTTGTGCTCCGTTAATTAGCTTTGTAAATGGGCCAGCTTGTGGACTGGCCGTGTCCTCGTGTTATTTTAACTCCCTGAATGGTGTCAGAGTCGTGGCTGTGTGAAGTTTTAAACATTTCCTCAATGGCTCTGGAGGGTGAAGGTCTACAGTGAGTAATAAATTAGACAGTAGGGGAAAAAAAAAAATCCTGATTATGAGAACAAGCCAACATGACTTTTCAGGGTAGACTCCAAAGTCATAAGCGTGTTTTACTTTTTCGTCTTAAATGAAAGGTTTTCTTTGACGGATCATCAGATATATCATGGATTACCCACTAAAGGTGTTATTGTTCACGTTTTCTACGGAAGGTTTCTCATGTCAACAGCCCCGTAACATGAGACGTACTGTCTATTGTATGAAACTTTCTATTTATTTATTTTTGCAAGTTGCTTTAAATGCCTGGACGGTTTTGTAAAAAATAAATAAATAAATAAATAAATAAATTTTGCATTCAGTCATGATTTGTGACAAGTCTGGTTCTTTTTTTTGTTTTTTTTTAAGGAATTCAATAGGCTTGCCCTTATGGCTTGGACATTTTCTGGACAAAACACACTGTGGTTTGAACGTCCCATCTGTCTGCTATTCTAGTAAATCCACATTTGATGTCTGGAACATTCTTTTTTTTTTTTTCCCCCCCCAAACAATCCAACAACCAGTCCATTTTGCATAATTATCACTTGGCATCTATGTACATCAGAGGTAGTTTACCTCAATACTAAGCTTAAAGTTGATTACATGTAGGCCTGCAGCCAGTATTCAGTAATACTGCATAATACTCCAGCCTACTCAATGTTATTGACTTTTTTATTTTTTTTTTGAAATGGTGTCTCTTTCTTTTTTTTTTTTTTTTTTTAATTTGGCTTCCTTTGGGTTTTGCGAATCATCTCATGGTTGCAGTTGGATGAATAAAATGTACAATGATGTGTTTCTAATGCCAGAGTTTGTAACTCGTAATTCCTCACTTCTAATCAGGGGAAAAAAAATAAACCAACAACAGAGAAAGAATCGTGGAAGTCCTACTCGGGAACTTGAGGAGGTCCTCTAAAGTCGTGGCATATCAATATGGCTGCTCGCAGCGTCAGCTGTACACAAAGCGCCACTTCTTACCTTTAAATGCGCCATGCTGGATATACTAGCATTTGCGTTAGATCGATCAAGATACAGACGTGTGTGCTTGTTAAATACAACTTTGCTGTTTTGACAAGGAAAATACAGTGGGTCCTCGGTTTACGACGTCCTCGACCTGCGGCGTTTCGCGGTTACGTCGGTCGCCTTCTCCTGTAAATTTATTCAGAAAGTCTTGTTCCGTCATTCCGAAGAACGTTAAAACAAATTTCGCGTGGGAACTAGTTGGAGAGTAGAGCGTACGAATACGCCGAATCACGCGGCGCTATATGAGGAAGACGGATTTGTTGACATTCGCCGGACATAGGCAATACTTATATACAGTACATGTATGTGAGTTCCGGCTCACGGCGAAAATTGTGCTACGTCGCTCCGTAGGCATGGAATTCCGACGTAAGTTGAGGACCCCCTGTATACGCTGTACGCACCTCACCACTTAGCTGGCTAGCTTGTTGCTAACTAAAGACAATCGATCATGGAGGCATCCATGTTTTCTCCCCCAATTTGAAAAAAGCACAACGTACGGAGATTTAAAATGACACCATGCCAAGCTCCAACTTCCCACATCCCACCGAGGAAATGATTCAAATATTCCAAAAGGATAAAAACACATTACCCGGAACTCACTTTTACATGCAGTGTATACCACCCCGTTTTAACCTATGCCCCCGTTACAGGATCCGAGTAACGACACCAAATATTTTCCCGAAAATGAAAATGAAGCGCTTGTATATGCTTCACCCTAGAGTTCGCGGTGAAAAGGCAGCATTCACAATGGTCGCTCTGAATTTTAATAAGAAATACTAATACTAATCCTATTACGTTACAGTTTGCAGAAATAAATACTATCGTCACTGTAGGTTAATTAATGCGGAAGCACACGCCCCTTTGGGTGCAGGCAGTCACGCATTCACATACTTTAGCAGTGAATTTTCCTCTGCTGGAATATACCTTGAGGTTGGAGGAGCGTTTTGTGGACATGTTGGAGCAAACTAAATATTAGCTAATGACGGATCTATCCGAGCTTTTCCCCGCAGTGCTCTGGTTTAGAACGCCCTCAGAGGGAAAAATCGCCACGGGTTTGGCTTATTTTCCGAATTTTCGGTCAGAAATCTGTTGATTCCTTTTCTATCGCAGCAGCGCTGACAGAAGTGCTGACTTCACGGCAAATCGTGGGATCATATTGGCACGCTCGTTCGAATACATTCCTATAGCAATAGCGCTCTGAGTGAGCAGATCAAACCTCAGTGCTTACAAGGGCAACATTTTGCGCTTGGGCAGTTATGGCAAACAAACAAACAAACAAACAAACAAATAAATAAATAAAGACTACGTCAAGGATTAGACCCAGAGTGAAAATGTACACTCTTTTAACAGTTATGAACTCCGAAGTCGCTATGAAACGGTTCCAGAGGTGTGATTTGACTCCGTGTGTTGGTATATTCCCTTTTGAAACAGGAAGTCAGTCTGACAGCTTGTTGAAGTGGCTTGACATCCAATAGTGCTTGAGATACACCATGCCCCTGCACAATCTAAACAAACTTTACTACTTTAGAGCAAGACATGCCCCTGGGGTGGGACATATACGCCCTGGAGAGCATTTAAATCCTGATGAACAGGAAGACTAGTACAGGATGTGTCATGAAAAAACTGGAAAGCTTCATCAAACCAAATGTCCAAACCTGATTTTTTGAATATTTGGATTTTTTTTTTTGGTGTCCGTACAGCAAAAGCACAAGCAGCCAAAGCTCCGAAGCTACTTGTTTTAATTTCCCTGTAAGCGTGATCGCAAGTTAAAAAATCCTGAAACAAATGACGCGTGGATGCGGTACAACTCGAAGGATCATCAGAAAGGCTGTGGGGCATGCTCTTATAGGAACAGCATCGACTTCAGCGTCGTAAGAGTAACGCGCCGATGCATATTTGTGGATTATTTTCCTAAAACCGTGCGGACCCAAGTGTTTTACTCCTTACAGATAACTGGGATTGTGAAATAACACACTCACACACACTCCTGCCACACCCGCCACAATTCCACCCAGTGTGTTTATCTGGGTTGCTAGTGAGCATAAAACTGTTTATTTAACGAGCCTCGAAGTGTGACAATTGTTTTTACAAGATTTCTGATTAAAGCTCCACACACACACACGGAACTGGCGTAGAGTACTAATGATGGGTGCCAATAGCTTTGACAGTTACAATATGAAAATACTGTACACACCTACATGCAAACACACACTCGAGTTTCTCACCATCACAACAGACTCAAATGACGATTATTGTCCAGCACTCCTTTGGTTTCTCCACCACACCTAGGACTGTTGTCTCCTCTTCTGTGTGTGTGTGTGTGTGTGTGTGTGTGTGTGTGTGTGTTGGGGGGTGGAGCTGAGGGGGTTAACAGATTACATCAGCACATTTAGTCTGCATTACTGGTCGATAAGATCTGGAATTGTTTACTGTGTGTGTATGTGTGTGTGTGCGTGTTAGTATAACAGCAGTGACGGTAACAGTGATCTGAGAGAAATGTGAATGAGTGTCCACAGACCACAAGAGAGTCAATAAAGGGGTGAGACAGACAGAGAGAGAGAGAGAGAGAGAGAGAGAGAGAGACTAACTGTCTAACTGACAGACACAAGGTGTGTGAAAGACAGAGACAGAGAGACAAACAGATTAAGAGACAGACACAAACGCACAGCAAGATTGAGAGAGAGTGAGCAAGAAGGCCAACAGAGAGAGACAGAAAACACACACACACACACACACACACACACACACACACACACACACACACACACACACACACAAGGATAGAGTCTGTCCCCTTTGACTATATATCTGAAATAATGTCACAAATGGATGTCACCTTAAGACATCAATGTAAACAGGAAAAATAAAGACGCCCAGCATTAACACACACACACACGCACATGCACACACACACACGCATAGACACACGCACACCCCTTAACCAAAAGAGGAGCCCACGAGCGAGGTAGCGAGCGAGTGAAGGCGTAATTAAAAAGTCCTCCACGCGGCGCTGGGTTTCCGGCCGTAAATCTCCGAGCCCCTTTCTTGTGGAAGTCTACATTCCGTGCGGAGTCTGGTGACACGCAGTCGTAGCCAAATGATCCGTCCTAATCTGCAGCGAGCCGGCTCGTCCCACTCGTCCCTAATTGCGCCGTAATTTGTTTGGCATTTGCTGGGCTTTTGCGGCTCGTCTCCTCACCAGGGACCGTGGGCCGTGTTCTGTGATTTCTGCTACACTTCCGGGCTCAGGTCCAAACTCGCTGACACACACACACACACTGAAAGCATGTGCTGTATACTGCATGGACATTTCCCCTCCTGTATCTAGTGCAATATTGCTTGCACACTCTATTCACAGTATCAAAAACAGCAAGTACGAGTATTCATCGGCGGTCTGTGTCCTTGTCGATTACTAACAAATCAAGGACAAGGACAACGATTGAGGTCACACGTCCCTACACTGAATTCCCTATTGGGAGGATGTTCACGCGGGGGTCTTCAGTGTGTCCGACGTGATGAGAAAACGTCCACTGGGGAGCAGAGATGTAGAAAACAAGATCGTACAGCAAACGCAAACCATCTCCGAAGAACAAACACAGCTTTGGCCATTTTCCCTTACGCTTCGTACGCGCCAATGTTTTCCCATTTTCTGTTTGCGTATTGGGTACCTAATAAAAGACGCACATGTCCCATTAAACGGTCAGACGTGCGTTCACTGGCTGTACAGTAACCTCCTCCCCGCCCATCTTCCTCCTCACTTCCTTAACGCCAGAA
>JAQMCW010000018.1:3551173-3563273 GCA_030068335.1 Chrysichthys cranchii
ACGCTTAGGCTTCTTACTCTCACTACCATTTCCACTTTCTTGGGACCCGTCATGAAGCTTATAGAGCAAAAATGCAGGGAAACACCAGGAAAAATTGCGTCGAACACGTTCACACCACGAGTGCTTGAGCAGAACTGAATGTCTGTGGCGTGAAGCGTGGGTTGGCTGTATGTACATCAGTCAAGGACTTGTTCGTCGGTCGGTACAAAATCTGTTCGGGAATTTAGTTCGGACGTCAATTGGTTTGCCATCTGACACGTTCGCGAGCCGAGCGTCCAATGTATTGCTGTCAATATCATCTCGTAAATCACCGACTAGCCAAGTCAATTCTCTGCCATAACGTAAAGCTGCACTGCATTGCAATTCAGGGACTTCACCTCAATGTCTCTTCAACTTCTCTGTGGTCATCTCATTAACATGACGTTAACATCTCTGGAAAACCTAACTCTTGCTCTTTTTATTTTAACAGAACAGTTATTCTACCTGCACTAGTAATGTCCGCTAATTTTTTACATGAGCGGTAACAAAAATACAGCACCAACCAACAAATCACCACCAATCATCATAAAAAACACAAATATTTGAATACAAACATATTGGATATGTTTCAGAGTGGAGCTTTCCTTCAAGACTGAATAACTACTTTTTTTTTTTTTTTTTCGGGTGCAGCTTGGTGGATGTGCATATTTAAACTCCAACAACCCTTTTCCATCAGAAGCAAACTTAGTCTAGAGATGTTAGATATTTATTACCACCAAATATGTTCTTATTTAGTTCTGCAACATATAAATTACTATCACAAACCGACAATTAGATTTTTAAAATCGAACTGGACCACAGTTGAACTGTGAGCTGTTTCTTGCCTAGGTCTGGTTTACATCTAAAACACTATTTCAAGAACGAAAAGGGAAAAAAAAGATACAGATTCAAACATGTAGAGAAAGAGAGTGAGAGAGAGAGAGAGAGATAGAGATAGAGACAGAGCAAGAGAGAAGAGAGGAAAAGGGCAGACACATGTGTCTGTTTCTGGGAGGAATGTTGATAGCCATCACACTTCCTTGATCCCGCTCTGTTCCCTGGAAACTGCACACATTTAATGAGATTTTTATGGGACCCACAGACAGAGAGGGATGCCCGGGCCGAGCAAACGCATCAGGCTCTGGTCCAGGCAAACATACAGACCCTGCTCCAGGACACCAGCAGGTTGTCGTCAACTCCGGCTTGATCGCTGCTACCATCAGCTCGCCATTTCAATGCTTCCATCTGATAGAACATTCCACACTCATTACTGCAATATAGTAAACATACACCAAACCAGGTCCTATTCCATATTAATCTACCGCTGGGAAAAGTCAAGAAGCGGTCATGTATGCCCTGCAAGGAAGTTAGCTACCTCTGAGCCACCACCAAGAGCTAAACAAGGAAAAAGCCCTAGGATTGAAACCAGGCAATTAATGCTAGACTAGGCCATGCTGGAATGTACTCTTAGAAAGAAAATTACAAAGAAACACCATTAACCTGCAAAACTATTGTTTCTTCACTAGGAACTACAGTGGACCCTCGGTTCACGAGCGTGTCGGATGGCGAACAAATCGACGTACGAACTAAATTCCCAAACAGATTTTGTACCGACCGACGAACAAATCCTCAATTGACGTACAGACAGAAATAATCGCAAAACATGAGAAGCGCCACCATATCCCTCTGGAACGTGCATTAAAATCATCTGTTTATTTCATTTAGGTTTATTTTTCTATAATTAAGCTTATTTTCGTTTTATTCCATGTTTTATTGCCACACATAAACCCATAATACACTTTAAAAACATGTTTTGAGGCTGAAACACATTCACTGTATTTACATTCATTTCAATGCGAAACATCAATTCGAGTCGCGAACAAATCGGGTCACGGACAGAGTCTCGGAACGAATTAAGTTTGTGACTCGAGGTACCATTGTACCTCTAGTAATGTGGAGAACATAATAAATTTTCAGGTAGCTGATTTGAAAGACCAAACGAAGTGTCGTGAGCAGAGCAGAAATGCCACGTTGTATGTAGACTTTAAATAAATCAGATGCTGCACAGCTTCGCAAGCAAATTCGCTAGAGATCCTGGTACTTTTCAGCAATAAATGTGGGCAAGAAAGGTCTCTTTTTCACAGGAGGAAATAATAGAATCGAAGTCGCCTGAAAACCTGCACAGAAGCGCATATACACTGGCACACAGCAACCTTTGCGATTCTGAATCTTGAGATTCTTATGGGCAGAAAACACATCCATGACGAAAAACATCTGAAGACGAGAATACATCCTGTCCGACTGGACGTTCATGGTGAGTTTGAATAATGCCAAAAGCCTAAACGCGACAGTTAAAATGTGACTGTCCTGGACTTTAAGCGAGGAAATCAATTATGTGCATTTGCAGACATGTAAGGAGAAGAAGAGTGCTTCATAGACAGACACCCCACTGGGAGATTCTCCTGAAGAGCAGCTTTGTGTACCTTCAAATTCACCCCCCCCCAACCAGGGCTGCAAAGTCATAAAATACAAGCCTTGGGTAGATACTTCCCCTCTTGGCGTTAGCCTCGCTGTCTAGCATCTGTTTCAATGTAGGATCTCGTTTACTCTCTCACTTCCCTATGACTCCCTGGAGAATCGCGGAGAGGATTAACAACTGGAGCAGATGAGAGTTATGATGATGATAGCTGGGAAATCTTCAACTGAAGTACTGTCCTGCTGTCCATCTTCTCGCTAAAGTTCCAAAGGACCTGTCGGACCGAATCAGATAACGATGACTAATGGAATTTTATTTGCGCTGGTGGTTTTTCTGCCAGATCAGGCATCAGAAACTAAGCAGGATAATATATATATATATCCTTGATGTTTGGTCGAACACTGATGTTGGACTAATTACATTTGCGCTGTTTGGGTTTGGATTGGGTTTCTGAGCAGAGTTTCACTCTCCCTGGCCTGCAGCCCCAAGGACAGAGAGCAAGAACCGGTGGAAAACACCTGTGCTCTCACTGAGATAGTGGAGAAAGTGGAACCATGCAGATTTCACTCTAGCTACAAGCAGACTTCTAAGTAGACCTCAAACTGACCGGAGCTACATGGTGATTTGCATGTATGGAAACATGTAGGGGGGGGGGTCACCGCCCACATATCCATCACAATAGCGATGTCCACGCGACGATGCATCATCCTGAATTCACACCGCTGCATTACTGCATGAAAGCTGGTCCCTCGGGTCAACTGGTGGTGTTGTAATTGCAGGTCGGTTGGTGTAGGTGTGTGGGTTTGAGAGGGGGACGAGGCTGAAAGAGAAAAAGACACTCTCTCTTTCATCTGTTTCATCCACCTTTCATGTGTTCCACCCAAGGAGCACTGCAGCACATACCCAAAGCTACCGTTTGAAGCCTTTCAACTCCATTAGAGGGGCTTCCTGCCTGTCCTGCACCATGTTAGGTGGTTTCATCTACCTAATTATCTTTACGTCAGACTGAGTGTGTGTACTTGTAAGGGTAATGCGTGAAAAACTTCTTTTTTTTTCTTCTTCTTCTTCTTTTTTTTTTTTTTTAATCATTCTGTCTGTCTGTGATGGGGTTAAATAGAGGGGTTGGTTATTGAAGGGCATGTCCAAGCAGATGCACTCACCTTCAAACAAAAACAAAACAAAAAAAAAAAAAAACCACAAGGGTCTCATCTGAAGATCTGCATTGCAGACAACTAATTAGGGATTAATAATATCCGTTTTTGCTTTTCTCTGAGGCTGGGGAGATGACGGAGCCTGCTTCAAACCGTCTGAGGTGTCCTGGTTCTCCTCAGTTCTTTATGAGCGGTGGGGGTGGTAGAGGAAGCTTTGTTGTCTTGGCACAGGTGGGATCCAAAGAGGAAGGGAATCAAAAGATGCTTAGAGAGTTTGCACAGAGCTCTGTGGAAGATCCGGCGCGCTACACGCCTCCGCTGA
Source organism: Chrysichthys cranchii (assembly GCA_030068335.1). Classification (NCBI taxonomy): domain Eukaryota; kingdom Metazoa; phylum Chordata; class Actinopteri; order Siluriformes; family Claroteidae; genus Chrysichthys; species Chrysichthys cranchii. The sequence goes on from JAQMCW010000018.1 coordinate 3,555,141, forward strand.
TTCCTTGATGTTGAACGTCTTAATTTAAACTTAAGCCATCACATTTTTTGGGGGGTGGGGGTGGGGGTGGGGGTTATTGCGCCTGGAGAAGGAGTGCAATTCTGACACTGTTGTCATAATAGTGTGAGAATACAAAACGTTGCGATGAAAACTCTGGTTAATCACTAATCAGAAAAACGGCGCACTGGTGGAGCTTGGCAAATCACAAAGGAAGGCAACAGGAATCCAACAAGGAATCCAAGTTAACGACACTGGAACATAACTTGGCCAACAGTGTAGAGCTTTCATGTGAATACTTATCACACTTATATAATTACATGGAAATGGATCAGGAAAGCAGGCCAATTATAACAAGATTTTCTACATGATCATATGCTGAAACTACTTTTCCCCCATCAAAAGCTCCAGTGCAAGAAATGCGTTGACCTATCGGTGAGAGATTGCGAGTTCACTGGATGGGAGAGATGGCATGCTCTCTCATGTGTTAGTCACAGTGTTACGAGCCAATCAGGGGCATCGGTGATCTCTCGTGTATGCGGAAGGGGGCAGATAGTGTTTGTTCCGAGGGTGTAGCTCGAGTATTAGTTTGCAAAGACTTGCCTGGGTGACTTCATGTGTCTCAGAGGAAGCATGCGTTAGGCTTCACCCTGCCCCACGGTACCTACTGTATGACTGGGAGGATCTGGATGATGTGTGGGAACTGGCAGGTGACCAAACTGCTCTAGAGTTCGACTTAAAGAAGTCTGGGATCACTTTGCCTTAGCCTTTCTCAGAGTGATTGGCTGAGATGTTCTGAAGTTCTCACCTGCCTAAAGAACTGCGCCGAAGCATGAAAAATATGCCGGGGCTTCATTCAGACAGCATCCTGCATCGACTGACGTTAGACATGTTACTTGGGGAATTGTACCGCTCGTTCGAAACCCGTCTTTTAAGCGAAAGGCAGATTTTGTGGACACCTGCCAGAACGACTGATTTCCACGCTGTGTTTCGTCTCACCCTTCGAAGAAAATAAAGTCAATAAGTCCACCAGAGCACGTAATCTAACGGTAAATTTGTCCTTAATCTGTTTGTGAACTGATTCCGTGTCTCGATGCATCGTTGCTCACGATCTGTGGGGCATTACCGCTAATTGGCATCACTGTGGAAAACTGCACATGATTTTGAATGTTTGTTTTGCCTTTTATTTTGTTTTTGTATCTTTAATTGGAATCACTGGGTGGGCAAGGGCTGCCAAACACACACACACACACACGCACACGCACACACGCACACACAATTTAATTGCTGAACACTTAGGCACCGTTCCTCTGGGTGTATTTGTGCTTGTAGTAACAAGGTATGGAGTTAGTTTCGTGTCAAAATGATTCATATGGCGACACAAAAATCAGGTTTTTACACCAAAGATCTTTTATTTCTATTTACTTATTTCGAACATAAAATCTACGCACACTTCCCGAAGCGTTATTTACACATTCCATGTACTTAACGTCTCACTCTATTGGTTTGACCATTTTTTTTGGGACAGCTTGTAGCTGTAATTCGTTCACGCCTGTGCAGTCCCATCTCCTCAAGTATCTTGACACGTTACACGAATTCGCATCTGTGACGTGTCTATTCTGAAGATGTGCAGGACATACGTGCGCATCTCGTCGCTGATTTTCCCTTATGATTACTCCTGGCGGGAAAATAAGTGTGTAATAGAGTCTTAACGACCCCCACGCATCGCACGTGGTGACTCCCGGTCTCTTCCACCTCCCGAGTGAGGCACTGCTCGTTAGGCACGACGCCTGGGTGGATTAACCACATCAAGAGTTGTGGATTTTGCATGTGTAACCTCGCACACATCTGCGCTGGGACTGTAAAGGAGGCTTTTATTAGACCCAAAATTTATAAACCATTGTTTTGGTTTCAAGCATGTCACTACACTACACTCCACTTCACCAAATTCCTACTTCGGATGACTTTTACATACAGACGGGTGACAATTTCTGACTGACGGCTGACACCATTCTGAGTTTAGATCATTTGGGAGAACAGTGTTCATCACTCCAGTATGGTTCCGCAGATTTGTAACCGTTCTCGCGACGCGTCGGATTTTCCTTTAATTTGTCACCGCATTGGTATCCTGATATGCGAAGTCAAAATCCTGCGTACTTCTGTTGACAAATAAAGAGCTTTTTATCCTCATGTGGTTTAGAGAGGCGGGGGGGTGGGGGTGGCGTGTGAAAGAAACCGAGAGCTTTGTTCACAACGTGGGTTTGACGCCAGACCAACATAAACATCTCTCAGAGCGGATCATGACGTCATTTCTCCGCGCGTGTGTGCATCTATACCCCAGTGAGAAATGTCACTGCAAGCTGCAATCAGAAAGGGCAGCTTCAAGGCTTTGACAGAATTTTTAGACCCAACGGGACAACACACAACCTTATTAATGCGTGATATGATGCACGGTTTGACTATCTGCCCAGAACGATTGCGCATAAACATATAAGTGAGCTCCACATGTTACCGCCTGCATACACTTAACCTCACACAATGTGAAATGAAAAATAACAACACTGAGTGCATTTCCTATGAGCTAGTTTTTTGGTTTTTATTCTGTACAAGATCCCGGAGGAAAATACCCTCAGTCTCTCACTCTCTCTCACACGCACACACACACACACACACACACACACACACACACACATCTTTTCTAAGAATTCAAAGCACACAGCTTTATTTAATAAAATTAAATAAAAAAAAAAAAAAAAAAAAAAAAAAAAAAGGAAAGAAAAAAAAAAAAAAACCAACAAAAAAAGAAACACAAAAAACATTTTGGAGCTCTGTGGCAAAATCTCAAGTTTGATAATGGGCGGAAAAATTGCGATTCGCCAGCTATTATGCCCAATCAGGCTGCGAGGCAGGAGGAGAAGAGAGTAGAACCAGATGGACCATGTGATGCCTGAAGACACAGGGCAAAGTAGCACCAGACAAAAAAAAGAAGAAGAAGAAGGAGGAGGAGAGAACCACAGAGTCGCACAGAGGCACACCCATCAAGAAAAGAGCTGGAGGCTCCAGATGTGGGTTTCTTCCATCGCTGGCGTTAGGCGGTGTGACGTGTACGATGGTGGCTCAGTGGTTAACATTCTCTTCTAATGACCACAAGGCTGTGAGTTCAATCTCCCTGAGCTCCTCTCTGTGTTTGGATTGAAATCTATCTACAAGTGGAAAATACTGGCTCACCTGTTTTGCTTTTCACTTTCTTTGAGGGCTGCTTCTTCTTAATGATCTTCTCCGTAGCCTCCTGCTGCAAGGCTGGTTCTTCTTCCTCCTCGGCGATTGACTCGGGGACGCCCTCGCAGCACGCTAGGAGAGAATTCGCATTGTTAACGCACAGCAGCATTAAGCGATGTTCGATTCTCGTTAGCGACTTGATCGCTGACTTATTTTATCTCGCACCGGTTGAATGATTGAACAGGATTAATCGGAAGGCGCCAATTATTTTTCGAGAGCAGCAGCTCTGACAATGGGCCGGCTGCAAGTCAAATCTGAGGTTCCTGCTAATTCCTTTGAATATGAATATCGTACCTATAGGGACAGCTCATTCTCAAGGACTAGCGCATTTGACGCTAATAACAAACAGATTTCAAGAAGTGCTATTTAACAAAGGAAAACACAGGATTGTTTAGAGATTGTGGGAGATGCAGTATTTAACATTTAGGGAAGGAGTCTCCAGTGTGAGTGCACTGTGACGTCAGTTCTGAGACAGATCAGTTCCTCAGGATAGAGGATTTTGGTTTCTTGGTAGTACAGAAGGGATTTGTTGGGCTTATCGACTACGAGAGCATGAGCAAAAAAAAAAAAAGAAGAAGAAGAAAAAGAAAGGTCGACGCGGAACAAACTGGAAAAGCAAGCGATACGCAACCGGTTACTGACGCATGTGTAGTTAGCGACGGAAAATATCAAAATGTCCCGAAACTTCCTCCATGCACAACTCAATACCTGTCAAATCGCCACTGGCTGTCTGCACAGCAAGTCCCCAGACTGCGTCGGCTGCTCCCTATCTAGGGATCAACCTGCATTAGGGGCCCTTGAGGAAGCAGCTTATGAATTGAACTCCTTGTGCCGCGCCCTTGTGTTCCGAACAGCCTTTCTACAATCCCTTAGGTTGTTTCTCTTCCCGTCCTACATCCTAAAACACAGCGACCCCCCCCCCCACCCACCTTTCCACCAGGCTGATTAGGATAATCCCATTCAACACAGCCGATCTGCTCAACAAGGAACGCCAGTTGGCTATTAGATTTACCTAACGTTAACAGTTTTGTTTTTCCAGGGTCTCGCGCTTGAAACGGGATACACGTCGGTGTTTTCACAATGTTATAATCTGACAGCCTAGCGGAATGGAAGAGGTCGGGATCACCGTCTACCTTGGTTGGATCAACAAGGGGAGGAAACAAGTCCCCTCTTGCTAGGATAACAAGGCCGTGCTGGCGAGTGGAAACAGCGGCCGGTGGTTTGTGTGTTTGGTTGAACGGGGATTGGGGTGAGAACGTTGAAGAATGGTGTTGTCGGCCACCCGGAGAGCTCGATACACCTCAACAACCTCAGGCTGCTGTTAGCCTTTGTGCAGTTTGGCCATTTCGTGTGTAACGGCTGAGATTTGGGTTGGTGGGATGCAGAACGGAACGAGATCAGACACTTAGGGTTCTGGTATAACATTTAAACTGTATGTAAAAACAGTTACAGTATCACGGGTTCAAGGTTAATCGTGGTGTATGATCGCTACCTCACTGCTGATTGTCGACAGACTGAAGATCAAAATGCGCTTTCTGCTATTTGCCGAGAACGTCGGACTTGAAATGGGTGTCTTCAAGTGACTCAGGAGAATTCTACAGACACACATTTCCAGTGACTTTGTGTCTGAGACCCCATAAGAAACATCTCCCTCCTTGATTTATTTAGTCTCATACTCCTCTTCAGTGTGCTTCCTCTTCCCTCCCTTGGAGTTTGGCAGAACCTCACTTCCACTGGAACAGTTCCAAACGAAAAAGAAAGAAAAAAGAAAAAAAAAAAAACAACAACCCAAAAAACAGGTCTGACTTCAGACACAAGACCAGATAGTGTGCGTCTAGCCTTCTTGTCACAACTTCCTGTCCAAAATACAAGCAGCAGCAGACAAAGAGCTGCAATTTGAACTTTATTCGCAAGGTGGGGGGATTTAAAGGTCGTCTCGGGCACTTACGCCACTCATACAGAGCTTTCAGACTCTAAACATGAAACGTGATTGCCATTCTTTTTCTGGAAATACTTATGCACCAGGGTGGACATATTAACAAATCCATTAACATGACGTGACGTATAATCAAAATTCCCATATTAAGTTCAATTTTATGCTTAAACGTTGGAGTCTGTTGATCACCCATGCCAGAGATCTTAAGCTCAGATTTGTGACCGTCCTCTTCCTTTAGGTGCTAGTTCTGAGCTGGTGCTCGTGCCAGTTTGGAGTTGGTTCAACTTGCAAACCATCTAAGAACCGATGTGCATTTCTTTTTCCCCAAGCTACAGAGCCACCATAGTGCCACATCATTATTACACTGTACACGCCAACAACCCCACTGGAGGACTACATGGTCTCTTTACAAGTGTTTCCTGGCTTTGCGAGCTTACACTGGCATCAAAGCCCTAGATAGACTAAATGGTACACCAGCTTTGTTTTACTTTTTTTTTTTTTTTTTTTTAATGGCAGTCAGAAAGTTTCAGTTGGTCTTGATGGTCACAATAATCCCGTCCCCAGAACCTGACGCAAGAAGTTCTTGGTTCTAGATAAGCAAAGTGTTGGTGCTGCTCTTGAGCCAGTGTTCCTGACTAGGAGTCGGTTCTGAGAGTCGAAATGCGAAGAACTGGTTCGAGATTACGCACCAAGCCCTTGAACTGCCTTGATGAATAGGGGCATGCAATGGTTTTTCATGGTATTTTCCTGCTATCTATCCGCAATGTATCGCAAACATGAGCTCACAAACGCACACGATTGGCTACACTTGTTGTGATTAACAGGAAAACAGAATACGCCACCCCTCCAGCCTAGAAAGCATGGCCAATTTGCCTGTCTAAACTACTGATAGATGTGGCAACGCTGGGATTCGAAGTTGTAATTTCCAGGATATACAGATGATGAGGTGAGAGAACTGTACAGACTAAAGCACTTAAGCGCCGCTGCATCGCTTTCTTTAGATAGACGTGACGTGAGTGCTAAATCTTACTGCATCACTATCAGCGAGTCGTCGAAATGTACCGTGGGGAACGCAGAATCCTTAAGCACTCTGAAAATCGCCCGACGTGTCCATGATAGAAGTTTACTCAGAATTTCACTACAGCATAAATCTTTCACGCTACTGATGAGTCATTATAAAGATTAATACGCAAACGGATTTTTCCTTCAACGCTGCACGGCTAGCCATTCTCTGCAACAAAACACACTTCATCATCGTTAAATCACCGTTAACAGCTGCGACCGATAAGCAAATAAACCTTGAGCAAATTTTATTAGTACTGACACGTTATGTAAAGTGGAATACGAAAGAGAGGATTTCGTGGAACCCGAATAGTGTTTGAGAACAGCGTGAAAGTCATCTGCAGGTGTGCTGGACGTGCTTTTTACCAACCTAGCCACATTTCTGAAGTTTCCTCTGCCTGGGACTGCGCACAGGACTGGAAGTGGACTATAAAAGCGCATAAATCACGCACGAACAGATTCGATTAAAGATTAAACCTCGCGTGAATATGTAAAAGCACGTCTTCGGCGAGGGTTTGGCTACGGTGCCTAAGAAGAGAGCGATTGTGGGGAAAACACAAAACACGATTCCTGGAAGAAAAAAAAAAAAGAAAAGAAAAGAAAAAACTCAGACGCCTCAGTGGAGGTATAAAAAGACTCCCTTGATGGAGGACAGGAACTGCGGAATGCATTTAAGGCCTCCATAAAGAACCCGAATGGGAGATGGTGCAGTAAAGAAGCCGGGACTCTCGGTCTGCTGCCTAAACGCATTGGCCTAGAGTACGTACATGGGGTGTTACACTAATGCAACACACACTCCTTCAGTGTCTGATCATACTTTGGATGTTTAAGCATTTAAGTACATTTAAATAAATGCTAGGATCATTTACAATGAAACACAGTTCTCCTAAGCACCAAGACGATGTGAATAATATTCATTAAACGAACGTTAGTCCATAGCCCTGCTGAATTCTCAATTCTGGTCAGAAGGTGTTAGCAGCTTGTCCTAATTCGACTTGCAAGGTTTATATTAATGCTCTTGTTCTAATACTAATCGTTTCTAGAGTAATACGCATACACAGAACACACGTGGACGCTCTGCGTGATCGAAGCTAGTGAGCAAACTTAAAACGAATGGTTATTTAACAGCCAAAAATGTATAATCAGCGTTATGGTGCTGTTTTCCGCAAGGAGACGCTTATTTAATGTTTATGGAAGGAGTCTCCAGTGTTAGAGCATCTTAGCTGCTAGGACGTTTTCCCCAGTACATGACAAGCCACGTTTCGTTTATCTTATCCTCTTGCTTCCTGGTTAAGGAACAAGTGTTGATAGCTGCTATAATGCAAGTGATAACAGGAATGGGCTCGTTTCCTGGAAATTCCACAACGTTAAATGGAACTACAATGGATAAAATGGATGTATTGATAAAAACCTACAACGTGACGGTCTGCTTCGAACTAGGGTCCTGCATCACCTTATCAGTGTTTATTTCACAATAACGACTGGCTCGCTGCACTTCACCTCTCTATTCACATTACAGTGAGACCTTGACTCATGAACTTAATTCGTTCCGAGACTCTGTTTGCGACCTGATTTGTTCACGACCCGGATCAGTTTTTCCCCACTGAAATGAATGTAAATACAATGAATGTGTATCAGCCTCAAAACATGTTTTTAAAGTGTATTATGGGTTTATTTGTGGCACTAAAACATAGAAGAAAAATAAAATAAGCTTACTTATAGAAAAATAAACCTAAATGAAATAAACAGATGATTTTAACGCATGTTCCCTTTGCGGTGGAGATGTAGTCGCTGGCGTAGGTGGACGGTGGTGGAGGGATATGGTGGCGCTTCTCATGTTTTGCGATTATTTCTTTCTT
>JAQMCW010000018.1:3563373-3573527 GCA_030068335.1 Chrysichthys cranchii
GGCGCTTCTCATGTTTTGCGATTATTTCTTTCTTTATTTCAACTGTTTTACGCTTAGGCTTCTTACTCTCACTACCAATTCCACTTTCTTGGGACCCATAATGAAGCTTATAGAGCAAACATGCAGAGAAACACGTTCACACCACGAGTGCTTGACCGGAACTGAATGTTTGTGGCGTGGGTCAGCTGTCTGTAGGTCAGTCGAGGATTTGTTCGTCGGTCGGTACAAAATCTGTTCGGGGGATATACTGTAGTTCGTACGTCGATTTGTTCGCCATCCGACGCGTTCGCAACCCGAGGGCCCACTGTATATACTTACAAAAGAAATCAATAATATTACCCAAAATATCAATAAAAAAAAAAAACAAATAAAAAAAAGATTTTGTTGCTTCTGCTCATGACGTGGTCCACAGCAACATACACTGTTATACAGAAATAAAAACCTGTGGCTTGTAGTAATTGACCAATCAGAATCGAGAATTCAAATCAGCCATGTAATAAATGTTCTTCAATTGCTGGAAATGTTTTGTGGTTTAAAACAAATAAAATAAATCTTATTGGAAAATAATCAGACTTGATGTACTCTTAATGCTGGGCTCATCATTGTCAACAGGATCCACGAACGGTCTGGTTGCTCCCTTGATTAAAATACTTTCTACCTTTTAAGGAGTTCATTAATTAGCTTGTGTGCGATGTAAACTCATTTAAATATAAATAAACACCTATAAAATGTAGAAACAACACTTGAATACCCATATGCGTGTCTACACGCATTACAACAGCAAAAACAACCTAAACAAAAACAAAGGCAAACTGTAACTGTAACTGTACCAGTCCTGGGACCAAAGCTAGATAGCGAAAGGTAGCGAAAAAGGTCCGGGGTTTCAGCAGCTTTCTTTCCTTTTTGCCCAGTTTAGTCATACTAATAGCTTAAACCTCCCAATTTACCTTTCCGTCATCGTCAGACAAGATATGAGGGGGCGAGTCAGCTACCTGGTTTAGATCGGCTCTCGGCTTGGCCTCGGTCCTGAGTCCGAGCCAGCTCTGAGGGGGAGTGATGGAGAAAATCCGCAGCACTCCGTTCTACCGTCTCCGTGGGAGGACATTATGCTCTTGTGAAAGGTTCAGGAGACTTACAGGCTCTGAGGCAGGTGCAGTGTGAGACGCCCAGGAAGCAAGTTTGAGGGACAGGAGGGAACGAGATTGACTTTTTAATCCGTTAAAAAAGACAGGGTGAGACTGAGCATAAATCTCGAGAGAGAGAGTGAGAAACGAAAGACAGGAAGAGACAAATCAGAGAGGTCTGCCTTTGTGATTTGTGTGCGCGTGTGTCTCGAGCTCGGTGTTAGGAAGCGTAGGGAGTCGAGGCAACGTGTCACACAGACACAGTTCATCAGGGAGAAGGAATGCTCGCTGGACGGCCGAGAGAGGCTCGTCGCTCTCCTCCGCAAGTCTCCATCCGTCCAATCTATCCGTCCGCACTCTATACCTCTATCAGCTCTCGCTATCACGGAGGAGGACGGCGTGAGATCATCGGCTGTCTACATGTCCCAGCTGCTGCTTCGGAGGGCAGACGGGGCCAGATCGCCAGAGAGAGAGAGAAAGATGGAGAGATGGAGGCAGACAGGGAGAGATATTAGGGAGGGGAAGGGATCTGATAAGAGGCTGCAGACGAGAAGAGAGGAGAGGAGAAGAGGATGACACTCGCTCGTTTAATCATTCGTACATTCCTCACGGGACTGGAGCGTCCTCATCAGACAGAACCTCCTACTCTCCTCTCTCTCTCCCTCCTTCTCTTCCTATTTTTTCCCAGTTGGGATTATCCTCATGAAGAAGGAAAAAAGAAAAAGAAAAAACACACACAAAGAATCAACAACTCTCTAGCAATTTAATCCACACTCCGCAACACATAGATGTAAACATGCATACACGCTCTGAAAACACACACACACACACAGGAGCTGAAAATGGGGGGCCCGAACGACCAGAGAGGTCTCTGTTGCTGCCGGTGTTGGTGGAAACGTAAACACTTTGCATTCACAGCCGGTTGAAAAAGCAACGGGTAATAAATTGCTGTTTATCTACAGCCTGACAGGCTTTTGGTTGAATGGGAGCCGGCTGTGTGTTTTGGCTCCGAGCCAGGAAGTGAGGAAAGAGAGCGAAAAAGAGAATGAGAGAAAAAGAGAGAGGAAGAGAGAGACAGACAGATTGGAAAAGTGAATCAGGCCTGCCACTCAAATAGAGAAACGATCGCTTCAGCACAACGTTCTCGATGAGATGCCCCACACGTTTAGGACGCATTAGATACTGTGTGCAAAGCGGTGTTTGTGGCGTAGCGGAGCGGGTGGATTGTGCCTGGGTGGCGGCTGTGGCCGCGAAACGAACTGCGACCACTTTGTCCGCGCTGATATAAGCACAAAGGAATGAATTCAACTTCTATGCAGCTGCTCGGGCGTTTAATTGGAACGAATTTCGACTTTATTTGTGCATCAGATGCGATTTTATAGAAATCTGGATCTTTAAAATCCAGAAAGGAATCCAGGAAGCCAAAGGCGGTCGTGGCAAGGAAAAACTCCCTGAAAAGGCATGCGGAAGAAAACGCCGTCCTCCTGTAATATTTAGTAAGTTGTGCGTAAATGTCTACGCTTCATAAATCTTTCCGTTTTACAAAACGTTTACACAAACGGACGAATCCCAGTCGCCCGCAAGCACAGGAACAGCACAGCTGATTTACTTAGTGACGCCCATAAAAGTCCATAAAAGGCAAAACTTCCAAAAGAGCTTAAAACATCACCACACTGATGTCTAAATGGCGAAACGGTTCCTCTTGAAAACAGGATGCTCTAAATATTCCAATAATGCGGCAATAACGCATAGACACCACATCCCTAACTCCTTTCACAGGGCGCCATTTCTTTTGTCCTAACTGAAGAGATAGAGTGATTTGTATGTAGTATGGATTTCTTTTGAAGGTCATTATCTTGAAATTTCAAATGATTGAAATGACTAACACGTTGAATCGATGGACGTGATTTGTCCCGACGCTGGCGGGATTTTATTCGATGCCTTTGAACCAACCTCCACTGAATGCTGATTTGGAAGTTGTGTGCCTACAGCAACCGGACGTTTTCACGTCGGGCTAGTTTCTAAGAAATGATTCCCTTCTCCGCTCCGACGAGTGCCAAGTGCTGTCAGAATGCATATGCATCGTTTCCATAATTTACGACCTGGTCTTTTTTTCTGCCAGTACAGGATGCATACCTGGCCGAGTTACGAGTAAACCTTACAGCTCTGCTTTGCACACTCCTCTCTGTAATACGCCCAAAAACCACATATATGCGCCGAGACCTATTAAAAAAGGGATGAGCGGGTCTCTGTGAGCAAGCTGCAAGATAAAGGAGCGTGTCTGTTGGGCGGGGGTGGGGGGGTAAGCTAGGGCAGAATTAGGGTGCTTTACCAAAGCAGAGGATTACAGGCGGCTTCTTCGGCCCCCACTGAGTCCTATTGTTGGAGTTTAATGATGCGTAGGAGCCTCTGTCCTGATGGACCCTGCTGAGGGCCTGGAGCCTTTAAGGTATGCAGAAGCACATAGCCAGACAGTAAACACGCTGATCAATGAAACGTGGTCTTTAACACCATCCTCTGAAAGCTCTTAAATTTTAAAACAGGACATTCTTGGACTCAAGGACATCTAAAGACAAGTGAAAGTCGATCATAAATTTTCCTGGATGAAATGGTCTAAGCACTGAGCCTTGCTGCACTCCTCAATACTGAAGACGTTTTATTTGAAGCTTTTTGTTATTACATAAAAAGTGCATTCACAGACAGGCACAAATGCACACACACACACACGGTTCTGACCTGGCATCATGACAGGTGTTGGAGCGTTCGCTTCCGAGGAAAGAGAAAGACGACCTCCCTTGCCGATGCGATCGCAAAGGAGCGTGATGTGTTTCTTCAGGCGTGAGGTATCTTTGGGCATGCTCAGCTGGCATGTGCTCAGGCTAATGGCTTGGTCCTTCGGACTTCTCGACAGACACGTTCTCAGGAGATGAGACACAGCTGCGTCCGTGCTCTCCTCCCAGCCCTGAGGGAAAGACACGGGGGAAGAACGCTAGACACTCGGGCTAAAAGGTATTGCGCAGGACATATGTCTTTGATGTAACCAGTGAGGCAGTAATCACTTAGGATTCAATCAACAGTCCATTTCAAAAATCAAAAGTGATGGCTACAGTTGACCTTTAAACGCCAAGGGATAAACCCTGATTACATAGTGCCCCCAGTGGCAGAGCTCGCGTAACGCGTTTAATCCGGGACACAGAGACAGGCAGGACTACAGGCTAAGTTCTGAGGAATTTTGGCCTCATGTGAGAGGATAAAAAAAAGAAAAAATTCATGACATCATCCTCAACTTAAACTGACCTAAAGAAACTCTTCAAAAAAAAAAAAAAAAAAATCTAAAGTTCACAGGATTCATTTTTTTTCCCAGTTGTAGCTGATTAGGTCAGACGTGCTCTGTAATAATAGAGTCAACATATTCAATCATAACATAAACTAAATCTTCATCCTGAAGCTAAATGCTGGAACGTAACGGGGCCGACCACCCTGGACAACAAGAATCTAAGCCCCACCTCTTAAAACTACATCACGTGTGTTACTGCAGTTAAGTAAGGAGTAAAGCCTGGGTTAGCATGCTGTCATGCGGCATCTTGTATTCCCCTCTGTTTAAGTTAATACTTAATACTTAATAATCGTGTTGGGGACAAACTGCCAATCTCAAACTCCTGAGTCAGGAATCTGTTACAAAGCTGAAGAGATTTCATCCATACAAATCCCTGTGTCACCGGTTCCCATCGAAAAGATAACCAGAATAATTAGAACAAGCACACTGATGTACACTTGTGATTCGAGAATTAAACAGTGCTGTGGTGTAGCTAGATGATAACACCATCCCACTTGAACTTTTTTTTTTTGGCTTGGATTTCAAAAGAATTCTGCAATGCTCCAAAAAAAAGAAAAGAAAAGAATACAAAAGAAAAAAAAGAAAAGAAAGTACATACAAGAACGTTCTGAATTTTTTAGAGAAGCTTTAAATTAATTCTGTGTGTGTGTGTGTGTGTGTATAAACTCATCGGCATAGGGCGTAATGGCAAATGGAATCTCGGGGGGTGGGTGGGGGGGGGATCGATGTTAATAGCGACTGGAAAAAATTCAGGAGGGGCTTACGGACAGACTGGATGGACAGCCTTACTCACAGATGTGTGTGTGTGTGTGTGTGTGTGGTGTGTGTGTGTGTGTGTGTCCAAGACTCCCAGAGAAGGCGGATGAACCTGGGTGTTGACAGGCAGGGCAGGGCTGCGCTGTCCCCTGCCGCCATCCCGGTAGCCCTTAATGAACCCTAATGACAGGTAATCAGTCCTGTAATGATGATGACAGGGAAGAGCCATTTACAGCCAGAGGGGAGGGGAGAGACAGACATACACAGAGAGAGAGAGAGAGAGAGAGAGAGAGAGAGAGAGAGAGCGAGTGAGAGAGTAAGATGAAAGGATGTGATGCGATCTAGTAGCTATTACAGAGGGAGACTTTTTCTGAACCCGGGAAATGACTTACAAACCTACAGTGAAAACGGAGGAAAAGGTTTCTCCACAAAGTCGACAAAATGTATTGTGTGTGCATGTGTGTGTGTGTTGCTGGGAGGTTAGGTTCTCAGGTAAGGTGGTCACAGGTGAGTAAACCCCGAGTGCTTTCCTCACGCCCGACTGCATTGCTGGCATTCCAGTGGCGGTGCCGTACTCAGGGATTATTTGCTTTGAAAGATAAGAGGGACTAAAAACGAATATGGTGACCGTGGCTCTGGGTGGGCGATGGGGAAAGTGTGTGTGTGTCTCTCTCTCTCTCTAAACGTGTATGCTGACCTGACACATATCTACACCAATGCGATTCGCTCGGGTTGGGAACATGAAGGTGGAACAGGAAATGAGAGGGAGCGAGAGAGAAAGCTCATGATACGTGTCATTAGTGAGTGGCTGGCTTGGTTTACTGATTCTATCTGGGTCTGGACCATGACTCATTCACTCTCTCTACCACACACACACACACACACACACACACACACACATACACACCACACATCCAGGCACTGAGCGGTCGCTATAGAAACCAAACTCTCTCTTGTATATACCTTCCCTGTGTCACCATCTAAACTACTATGTTTACACTCCACTAACCGGCGCTGCGGCTTTCCAAATCATGCTTTCGTTTCCAAGACACATGCTTCATTTTTACGGCTTGCTCGCTACTCCCTTTCCCCTTGTTCTTGACAAGAAAGCATGTCCGGCAAGCGAAAATAGAAACAGCCAAGCAAAGGATCGCACTACCTTTAAAGAGTGTTTGTTGTGTGGCTGCGTTATTAAAAAAAAAAAACAAAAAACAAGCAAAAAAAAAAAAAAAAAAACAAGGTTTCCCCGGTAATTGGATGTAATTGTCGGTAATTGTCATTGCCTGCATTAGCTCACATGTGTGGCATGCACGGAGGAGTGGTACGTAAATATAGCAGGCCATGTATGTATATATGGAGTCGCTCTAAAAGTAGCACACCCGCTCAGATGAGGACACCGTGCCGCTCTAGATGTCGGCTTATATAGCTCTGCTGCAAATTACAGCCTTGGCGTGGACCGGGGTTTTCACGTGTGCATGCCACCTGTCACCGCGGAGCGCGTTCACCAGGGATCGAGCTCACCACTTTCGTTCTCGGAGGTATTTGCAGTGACGCCTGTGCCTGGGATTAGCCGTGGGACATGTGCATTTGCTGAACACAGTGGCGGTTAATTGATAACTGGGAAGGAGCGGCGGGGCAGATCGCGATCACGGCACGGGAGAGAGGGCACACTGTGGCACAAGCAAGAAAATTTCGTAAACCGAGAACCGCCATATTTACTCAGCGATGCGTCTGATAATCGATTATACGGTAGAAAACTATTTACAAGGTGACTTTTGGGTTCCCGGAAACGAGAGGTCTGCCCAAGACTACAGCGGTTTTATCCTTGAATAACTGCTGTCTCGTCACAAGGCAGCAATGAGGACAGCGGGCTTCATTTTAGTATTTTTATTTTTATTAATAGGCTCAACACCTGATTCAGGATTTAATTACCTCCGCCAAGGAAGTTACGTTTCAGGTGGGGTTTCTTTGTCTGTTTGTTCACTTGTTTGCTCTGAGCAGGATCGCACAAATACTACCAAGCCGATTTCCATGAAACTCGGTGGATGGGTGTAGCGCCGGCCACGGAAGAACCCGTTAACCTTAGGGGGCGGATCCGCCACGTCACGCTTCGCTTTCGCTTCAACGTGGGGACGCGCCATTTGGGTCGGGTGGTCGCTCGACAATGCCGTACATCTGAAAATCCAGTAGATGGCGGTAAAGTTCAATACTGTCAAAACGTAGCCAATGTAGAAATACGATGATTCTACTGGCAATGTATCCAGAAATATAAAATGGTTGCGGATTTGAATATCAAGAGGCAACTGTGGTCCTTTTTATTATTAGTATCCGCTTATTATTATTATTATTATTATTATTATCATTATTATTAATTGTAATAATTTTATTATTAGTTATTAAGTAAATTTTATATTACTTTTATATATAAAAATATCTTACAAGATATATATGACCTTTTATCATATTCATGATTAGTCATTAAGCTGATTTTAATCATTGTATTAAGTTAATATGCTTTCTGATGTTCACTGTCTGTCAGTCTGCTCGCCTGTTAGTCAGTCTATCGATCAGTCGATCGGTCACTCTTTCTCCCTGTCTGCCTGATGGTTGGTCTGTCTTTCTGTCTATCTATTAGTTTGACCGCCTGTCTATGGCTCAGGCTGTCTGTCTGCCCATTGGTCAGTCTGCCTGTCTATCGATTGGTTCAGGTGCCTGTCTGTCTGTCAGTCAGTCAATCTATCTGCCGCCCGCTGTCTCTTGTTGGTCCGTATGCATGTCGTTTTGTCCCTCAATCTGTTTATAGTTCTGTATAAATTAGAACACTCCCAGCAGCATGTTTATCTCTTGTTGACGGCAATCTCATAATTCGATTCGCCCGGACGAGACAACACAGGACCGTCGCTGACCGAGACTTCCTGTTATTTCCACCTGTTTTCAAACGTCGCTCAAAGCACACACGTGGACAGTTTAATGAAATTTCAGGATGACGAAAAGCTGGAACGGTACGGAATGTGAAATCGGCTCATGCCTCGACTGACCCAAAAAACAAACCTTTGTCAGTGAGAGCGAAAAATACAAAAACGAAAATATCCAAAGACGTTTTTCCCTCTGATCTGTCAGCGCTCAATGGACCGCTTCTTTCAGTGTGCTTCTTTATGGAATGGCTCAACACACACACGCACGCAAAATCCTGATACTGTTCCTAAAGAGCACATACAATTGGTCGGCTTTCAGCAGTGTCAGCCAACATGGGCAGTGTTTATGCTTCGGGGCCTCCGAGGTCAAGGGCGCTGCCTAAAATAGGGTCCTTAAAAGCGAGAGTGACAGTGTGTGGGTGTTCTCTCACTACACGCGCATGAAAGGCAGCAGTCACATTAGCGCAGTCTTTCCTATAACTGCCGTATCCCTGTGTTTGTGCATTGCACAGCAGCAATGTGTGTTTCTAAAGACCTTTCACATCAAACCTAAACTCATGTAGGGTCCAAAAAAGGTTGAGTTCTCGAGAGCAAGATTTAAAGTCTTTACGCGCCTGATCCCCATTTCTGATTGGCCGGCTGGTGCGCATTAATTCCCTTTGGAATTGGAAGCTCAGACATTCAAACACAGTAAAGTTTCCACGCGTGCGCGCGCATATGTGCGCATGTCCTCACCAGCTGTGGTGTATCCTGCAGGAGTGGCAGCAGTGTCGCCTCCAGTATAGTGGTTTGATCGAGGCTGAGTCCCTGCCAAAGCGAGATCAGGAGGATGAGTAGGTGCGTGGCGCTGCGTAACCTAGAGAAGGCCTGCACCAGAAACGCCCGATTCTCCTCCGCTGCATCCGCCAAAGCGATCACCTAAAAAAACAAAAACAAAAAAAAAAAAAAAAAAAAACACAAAGTGGGAAAAATGTGTTTCGCTACTCGCGTGTCCATTCATGTTCACGTAGACTTCCTGCCTCAAAACGCGTCGCTCCAACTCTGGAACTGGAGACTCCTGTGGGAAGTTGTGAGAGGTGCAAGTACTGGCTTTAACCTCACACGCGCAGGTTTTCGCAGTACGTCCACGGAGGGGAACGGACGCTGCGCTGACAGGAAAGATTGCTGAACTGAACGAGGGGCTGGGGAGAAGAAAGAGGCCGCACTTTATGATAAAAGCCTTCCAATCAGTTCGGTGCAGTAAAAATACAGAACCTGTCATCTGTGTGAGAACAGGTATTATTTATACAGTATACTGTTCACATACCGCACACACACACGTACAGAGTCAGTGCTGCTGAAGTGACCTGTCACCTGTACGCCTAGGAGTTTTCGCTCATGTTTAATCGCTCGCAAACCGCCCGGTCTCGGAGGGACAGAAACCAGGAAGCGAAGCTTTGAAAGCGAAGCCTGCTAACGGAGAGGAGTGTGTGGTGACAAAACGGGTTGTTGTGCCAAGGCAAACTGAGCTGTGGTGAAGGGGCTTTTGTGAGGGCCAGCGCAAGGCCTGATTGATGCCAGCTGAGGAGGAACAAAGGCACATTTAAGCCAGGGCGATGTGCGCTTGTGTGCGAGTGTGCGTGGGGTGTGAAGGACTGGATCCAGGCCCGACTGTCCAGGAGACGAGATTAGCAGACAGGGTGCAGCCTCGCATCCTGTTTCATACTGTACAAGGAACAGTGAAACACTCCGGGTGAAGCTTTCACGCTCAGAGTGCCTGAGACTTGTGGGAAATCTGAGGGTCAAAAAAAAAAAAGGAAAGAAAAAAAAAAAAAGGCAAACGTGTTTGATCTTTGCGCTGAAAACAAACAGTACGTGAGATGATTTTGAGCCATCAGAATGCTCTGAATATAATAATCATTTTGGGCAGAGAGTTTGCCTGAAGCATCCTGGTTCTAAGGTGGTCCACAAACAAACACACACACACACACACACACACACACACACACACACACACACACACACACACACACACACACACAC
>JAQMCW010000018.1:3573627-3588646 GCA_030068335.1 Chrysichthys cranchii
AATCCCACAGTGAGTGAGAGAGAGAAGTTGTGATCACGTGAGGCTCGGCAGACGAAGCGTACGCATACTACTCGTATCACAAGACCTCACTCGGTCATCAAGTCAAAATTTATTACAATTTCTTGCTCGTCTTGCAAAACACTCGCAGACCGAGTTACTTGCAGTCCAAGGTTCCACTGTAATAATAATCAGGGTCAGTATATAAATACATCCAGTACGAGCGCTGACTCCGGTGACTCACACTACGAGCAGACTCTTTTATATTTAGTGCGTTAAACAATTTCAAGGTTTTTCCACAAATCACATTTTCCAGCGTCTGATAGCTTTCAAAAACATTCTATTTGACAAAAGGTGATGAGTGGCTGGATCTTTAGATCATTTTGATTTAATTTCTTTTGAGAACATCAACAACAAAGACAGGAATCAACAATTATACATTTTATTTATAAATATTCTATGATACTAACAATGTTTTAAGGTAATAATGTTGTTTATCTGTATTATTATTATTACTATTATTATTATTATTATTATTTGATCTAAGATACAATAGAAGATTTTAAATCCTATCTACCATGAGGAATTTTTTTTTTATCGTTATGAATAATTTCATATATATTGCAACATGACAGGAATTCTATGGCTAGCATTTGGGGGCGGGGTTTAAAAGGGGTGTGGCTTCCATTCAAAGACTTCAGAGTCTTTTGCAAGCATGAAATTCTTTTTAAAAGGAAATAAATTTCATGTGAAAAAGTATGAATAAGTGATTTCTTTCCGTGTCCAGCCAACTGTCTCCACAAGGTCAAACTTGTGGACATCATTAGTGCACACAAAGCGCAAAACACACACACACACACACACACACACACGCACACACACACACACGTGTTCTCCGTCTATTTATCAGCTCCTCTGTGGATTTGTGTGAGCTGTAGCCTGAAGGACGCTCTCCATATCTGCTCTCCATAAGGACGGCGTGTGAATAAATCTGTCTCACACACTCTGAAGTGCGCCTCGGCTCGTCCTCTGAGACACGGAGACATATTTAAGAGAGACACAGAGCGGCACTGAGACGACTCAGGGAGTGACACAGGAACACACGCGCTTAATGCGGCGGCCATCTTGGAACAACAGGGAGGAAAGAGCAAGAGGAGAAAAAAAGTTGCATTTTTGTGTTGTCTTAAATAATAAATGTTAGTGCTAGGAACACACACACACACACACACACACACACACACACACACACACACACACACACACACACACACAGTTGCCATAGCCGCTCACTTACCCTCGCATTTCGCAAAAATTACACAGCCTAAATATACCCGTCTATTTCCGACGTAACGTTTATGACCCAAAACAAACCGTGACCAGTAACCAGCGCCGAGGACGAGCCAAGCAAATCCATTATTCCTGAGGGACGGAGCCACAAACTGAGAGGCAGAAATATATCCCCAGCTGGGATAAACAGCCCTTATTTACTCTTTGCTGTTTTTCTTTTGGCTGAGGGATGCTTTTGGTTTGCGGTCTTGCTTGCACCTTGAATGAGGGAAGTCGCTCGTCCCAACGCGAGGCTTTTGGCGTCGATGCAACGCACCTACGACGATCCAGGGACGCTTCACGTGCTGCCTAGGTGAGATAAGCTGGTGGAAAAGTACGGGGAGGAAATGAGGGGAGAATATGGAGGTGTGTGGTGTTGTCTGTCTGTGGTGGGCTGAGAGCGGACTTTCCCTGAGGCGCACTGTGGCGGGTTTATTTCAAGGTTTGCCCGCCGAACATGAATTATTGAATCGTAACAAGGAGGTTTTAGGAGACACTGAAATCGATGCAGACATAAAACAAGCTCGGGTTTTGTCCTGCCTTAACAATTAACAATGCGCACCGGGACAATAGAGTATTTGAATTTGAGACGGTATGCTAGGCGTCGGTGTGTGTGTGTGTGTGTGTGTGTGTGTGTGTGTGTGTGTGTGTGTGTGTGTGGTGTAGCATGTGATACTACGTGACCTGAGCACTGGTTTTGGGGGGGATCCATGCCGCTCACTGTGACGGACTTTACCGAGAGTACACATCAGGGAGCGATTCAGAGAACAGATTCGGAGAGACCGAGACAACAGGACAGACAGATCCTGTCGAGATCGATTGCTAGACAGACGGCTAGATAGCTAAATAGGCCGCAATAAAAACAGATGCGGAGACAGACGTGATGAATCGCAGATACAGGATATGAATTATACCCCGCCAAGCTCGAACGCCAACAAGAGAAAGCAATCGGCGTGACGGAGGATGAGCCGAGACTGAACTTTTCAAGGATGTGGCTCGGGTTTGGATCCAAGAACACAGTTGCTTTCAAGCTGAACCGAATGTTTAAAAAAAATTTTTAAAAATCCCATGCCTTTAAAATATCACTTTCGTTTATAACAGCAGGAAATCACGGTTAGAATAAGAGCGCGTGCAGACATATATTTCTGAAAATATAGGCGTGTGGGAAAAGGGAAACGGCTCCCTAGGGAGAGGGAGACACCGAGATCAGCATCATACCAACAAATAATCCTAGACAGTAACTGCTTTTGTGTTCGGTCACGTTGCGGAGATGGCGCGCGGCTCGATAGCTCTCGGTCGCTTGGCCCGGACAATGCTTGTTTATAAACCATGCCTTTGGAGCGCAAAGTCAGGGAGGCTCGAGAAAGACTCGCGAGCGCGATAGCATCTGGCAACCCACACGGGCAACCTGAGCTCGGTTTATCAGCCGCTGTGGAAGGCTCCAAACCACACGGCCTGATAAGGCCAGGGGCTCTTTGTTTTTTCTCCCCCGATTCTTGCTAATCCTCCTGCTCCTCTGTGAGGCTAACACACTCTGATCCGGCTACACCAAAGGCTCGTACGTGAACATGGAGGAGTCCATCTGGTTTTTTGCTTTGTCCCCCGTCTCCGGAACATTAAAAATCAGACCGACATGAAGAAACTCTGAGATCGGTGAATGGGCAAAGGGACTCAAAAATGATCAGGCTTAAAATAGAAATAAATAAATAAACAGAAAAAAAGAGAATGAAATGTTTCTAAACGATATTTTAGCCCCCAGTGCCCCGACGCCAACTTCCTCCTGTAAATTTCTTAGCCTGATTGTGTAACACGGGCTTTATTTCTCTCAATCCCAATCCCAAATTTTAATTCCTATCCATGTTGTGGTCTTCTGAACCTCACCTTTAATTGCTCTTGAACTGGATTACATAAAAAAAAATGGAGGAGAAACGATTCATGTCGAACAAAAAGCTAAATGAAGGCTTGATTTCACAAGCTTCATCTTGTACACTTCTTGTACACCTATACTGTGGGACTCCAGAATAGCATTTCAAAACGCAGACAGGATTAAAATCATGAACTGAGGAGGCGTTGTGTTGGTCAGGCGTGGGTCGGATCGGAGCCTGAGCGGTTCCTGTCTAATCACTGCTGCTCCACAAACAACAGCTAACAAATGTTTGCCAGGTGAGGGTCATTAAATTAATCACAGGTATGTACAATATCAAGATCATCTTGAATGGCCATTAAACCGAGATCGTGTAATAAAACCCGAGTAAGTCTTTCCTGTCCTGCGTCCTGATGGAATCTTGACCGCACGTATCGCTGGAATGGCACTAAAAGAAAAGAAAAAACAAAACAAAACAAAACAAAACAAAAAAAAAAAAAAAACATGACCGTGCGCGCCGCCAGACCTGCAGAGATAGGCCGCTGGAGATTGGTGTACGTTCATTTGTACTTCATTCATGCTTCCAAATTTAGACCTTGAGAGGCAGAGAGGAGGCCTTTCATTAGAGCAGCTTTCTCTACTCATTTTAGCAGACGCTTGCTCCCGCTCTGTAATCAAAAGCCCAAACTCACCTCCCATGCTGCAGCCAGGCCACCTCCACACAGTGACCCTGCTCACACTGCACGCTCTAAAAACAGCGATCCTCGATAGTACCATTACCATACTGGTTTAAAAATTATTATTATTATTATTATTATTATTATTAGCCAAACTGCGTTCTATGCTACGGATGTGGGATGTGAGAAAAAATATCTTATGGTACTTGGGATAAAAATAAGACAGCCTTTTAGGGTACCCAAGGGCACTGGACTGAACAGTGGACGGTAGTCTTGGTCCAATTTGGGTGAGCCCGTACCCACTGTATTAATAATCTCATATTCCCGTTCTTGCCTGACAGGCGAAGAACCCGATGTGGTCTCAGGGTTTGGGGTGCTGCCCTGAGATGCTTTTCTCCTCAACACGTTTGTGACAGGTTTCCAAAATACTCAAACTGGCACCAAGAACCATTCAAATGATCAAAATCCCATCTTTCCCTACGGTTGTGATGTTAGATATGAACGGTAACTGAGATGAGTCTTCATGATTTCCTGTGCTGCACTCCTGCCACATGATTGTCTAAAACAGATCAAGCATATTTACAAAGCATTTCTTTTAAAGCGTCCAGTGACTGCGCATCATCCGAACTGACAAGAGAACCCCTCAAGAACCTGCAATATTACTAACAGTCAGGATGATGATGATGCTTGCTCCGGGGGGTGGGGAGGGTCAATGCTTTTGCCATTGGTGCCACTTCATATGGCTGTGAAGGCCAATACGAAAGCCACACACTCGCTTGCAGATAGGGCAAACGTGTCCTGATGTTGGAGCGATTCCAGTTGCTCGTTGGTTTCGTTGGGCATGTCTTTCGGCCCTTTTTTGGAAAAAGATATTGCTGATTCGTTCAGTTGCCTTGATGCAGGTGGCTTGCCAGGTTGGTCTGTTAAGTGCTAGGGGTTCAAGTTGACTTGGGTTGATGTTGCAGTGCTTCAGGAGCTCCTTAGTATAGTCTTTATAGCGCCTTTTTTCACCACCAGCAAGCCGCTTCAAGTTGGACAGTTCCCCGCCAAACTCTCTATGGGCAAGATGATGGCCAGGCATGCAGATAATATGCCCAACCCAGTGCAGATGCCTTTTTGCCAAAGCTGCTTCCATGCAAATGGTGTTAGTTAATGACAGAATGTCTGTATGGGGGATTCTGTCTTTCCAGGACAGATTGAGGATTTTTTGCAGGCCCCTAATATGGAACAGCTCCAAGCTGTTTATGTGACGCCTGTATGGGGTCCATGTTTCTGCCCCATAGAGCAGGGTGGAGACACATACTGCATTGTAGACTGCAATTTTGGTACTGATCTTTAGATTTTTATTATCATACACCCTTTTCTGAAATCACCCAAATACTGAACTCCACAGACACACACACACACACACACACACACCCCAAAGCCACCAAAGCATGCACAAAGAATAACACGAAAAGACAAAACCCCAGCTGAGACGCCACTGTGTGTATCTACAGGAGATAACGCTCCCTTGTCTGGCTGTGTCCTTAAGACAACACAACATTAGAGGAGTAAATACTTAGTATGTTTTCCCTGGTCCAATCTTTGAGTGAATCACAAGGCAAAGTGCGTGCATGTACGCATGTGCGTACGTGCGTGTGTGTGCGTGCGTGTGCCAACGAGTCTGAAAAACAGAAAGAAACCTTGCCAGGTGTGCAACTGTGGCAACTCTATATACAAAAGGACACACAAACACACAATCTGAAAGAAGACACTACTGCACCGCCCTGTCTAAGGGACCAAATATGAGCTCTTCAGTGCAGGCAAAAGCTAATTCCCCTAATTCAGTCTCCGATCTCTCACCCCCCCACCCTCCACCTCTCCATGCCATCCCCCCAGTCTCTGAAAGCAGACCCTCGTGACATTCCATTGCCCTCTGAGAGCCCCTTAAACTGCCCGCTCTTCGGGGGCGCGTAACAGATCTGCCGTGCATTTTAACTCTCACTGGGGCGGATACACGCGGATATATGTGCGACGTAAAGTGCTAATGGGCGTGTGACGGGCAGACGGGATCGCCGCTACGGCTGGGAAAGTGGAACGCTTAGGGGAAAAACCTGCCACATGACTAATATAAAATAAGCCCAAAAAGACAGAGAATCATTTGACTGCGGTTAAATGGCACGAATTAACGTTAAAAGCACTGAGCGCCTTTAAAACGTGCTCTCCAGAGTGAGTAGTTTGGGCAACAGTGGGAGAATTGCTGGAGAAGGCTGAGTGCTGATGGCAAGTACAGAAAGATTTGATACAAACGCCAACCCAGGAAAATACACTGAAGAGTCCGTGCCAAAGAGAAAGAGGATCTTTGGTAATGGAAATGGAGAACCTGCTACAAAGTACAGGAGTATGTTTGTGTGTGTTTAACCTTTAACAGCAGCAAAGGTCGCATCTGGAATCTTTTGAGCCGATGCCGACAACCTGGCGCGTGCTCCCTGCAAGCGTGATTGTGCTGAATATCTCCTCTACACTCGTCTCTCGCGCCCAGTCCTCCATCTGATGCGAATGCTAATGGTAATTGGGGAGGGGGCAGGGTGACAGTGGGCTGATTGTAGGCCACCGATTTGCGCGGCGCATGCTCCCGTTTGGCTCCGTCCTACCTGTTTGCTTTTCCTTCAATGGCCTCCTTTGAACAGCTTCGCTCGAGGAAGACGAAAGAAAACACACACGCGGGCGGCTTCAGAATTTACAGAAACAAGATAAATATCCGGTGAAGCCTGGCCTTTGCCATGCGGGGCCTCTGATTACAGAGCAAATACGTGTAATCGCATAAATCTGCCATTGTTGCACTAATCTAGGCGGCGGAAACGCAATAGGTGGACACGAAGACCTTGTTGACATTAGACACACTGGCTTGGGAAATCCATCCATCAGAAGCGCAGCACTAACCTCGATGTTACATTATCCTCAAAAAAGGCAAGCATAGACCTTTAGATTACCAACATAAACCAAAAGAATGACACTTTTCCCCATGTATTTTCACCTGACGCATTTTATACCACTATTAAAAAAAAAACCTCCGTAAGAAGACCAATATTCGTGCCTTTATAAGACGATTGGAAACTTGGTCACTCCCTGGAAAACTGGTCATTCCCTGCTTTCCTAACCTGCAAAAGGTACACATGCCAAGCTGGAACATATGCACTTATTCATGCGGGTCAGCCATAAAGACGTGTAAATCTCAACGTTTTCCAATCCGAGAGCACCTCGACACAAACGCATGCAACCAAAGCATGCAGTCTTAAATCTAACGACTTAAAAAAAAAAAAAAAAAACCTCCTGTGAAACCACGGCTCTCGGCAAGTGCTATATATCCTCTGTGTGCATTCAACTCTCTTCTCTAAAAACACAACGGTTCACATACACATCTAGGGGAATGTGTTTAGCTTTCAATCAGGATGAGTGTTGGCTAGGATGACGATTCCACTATTGTTCCATTCCCGGATTTTTGCATTAAATCATTTCAGTCATCTTCAGGAAGAGCTTTATCCTGGCCACGGACAAGTTGGATCTGGAACCTTGGATCTTGGGAACTTGGATGGGAATATATTACATATTCATTTATTCATGTATTCCTTACTTCATTCATCTTCAGTAATGGGCTTTTCCTTGTCAGGATCATGGTGCATCCAAATCTATCCCAAGAAAGCTGGACAGGAGGCGGAAATACACCCCAGATGCTATGCCTGTCCATCACAGTATTCGGTACACTCATGCAATTCAGTAAGTTCTCATTAACTCTTCATTCATTCAATTATTAATCTTCGGTCCTTGGCCTTTCCCAGGATCACAGAGGTGCGAATACAACCTCGAAGGAATTCCAATCCATCGCAAATTCCATCTGTTTGTTCCATTCCATATTGATGTCAGAATACTCTCTGGGCCACCAATCCATCAAGGAATTCCTTTTTGGAAGGATTTTCCTCTGATTTTCTTACTTTTTTAGTCATGGTCAATGTCCACCCACTAGACAGCTCTCCTCTATCACATGACAGTTACCAACCAGGGAGGGCAACGGCTTCCTCCAAGGCATGTGATTGCAGCCGACCATTTCTTTTTGAACTGCTGCTCATGCAATGCAACACACTTTGAGGAAAGCGCTATCCACCCACTTCAATAAGCATGAGTTCATAGAGGCCCATGATTGGCTAGAGTCTCTGTGTTGACAGAGGATAGAGAGAATGCCACTCCTCCCTCCCTGAGAACACACGCCATTTTTGTTCTTGTGAAATCCTGGCCATAGATGGCTATAAAATCAACGCGATTTTAAGTCGCGATCTCTGGAGCTTTTCCATTGCACCACTCGGGAGCCAGAATTCCTTTTGGGTTTTTTTTTGTTTTTTTTAAAAAATGCTACAATTCACAAATTACTGCATTAATTATACCTACAAACAAACAATTTTGCATACGTAAAATATGACCGAGATGTTTTCGAGAGAACATCTGCGACAAGCATTTGCTATTAAACGAGTGCACGGTCCCAATTAGCCATCGTTCCATCATATCTTAGAATTCCGTTTAATCTTGAGAACATGTTGAGGTATGTCTTGAAACAATGTCTATCTTAAAACAAAGCTATCTCTCCATGGAGAAGATTGTGCAAGCTTTTAAGTCACGTTACGCTGCTGTATCTAGAGGAGATGGCTGCTGGTGGGGGGGTCACATAGTATGGCACAGAGACCTTATTTGGATTCAAAAACCTGGACTGTTTATCAAGTTTTTTTCAGGGGCGGTGACTTCACAAATGGCCGACACATCAGATTAGCCTGCCGGCAGTTTATTGTTCGGTCTCCCACCCACGAATTCATAAAGTATGAACCTCAGTTGCCAGACAAGTCTCCAGGCAAGAACTAATACTGAACAGCAAAACTGCAAAACGCATAATGTTTGGGTGTGTTTTTGCAGCAGTGAAGCGTGAATAGTCATAGACCAACTGCTGCTCCAGCTACCCAAGAGGACCCACGGTAGAACCATAAGGAACTTCAAGAGCAAACAGATACCATCTAGGTTAGAAATTCAAGGTGGTCCAACTGTGAATACGTGCCAAAACAAAACAAAACAAAACAAAAAGAACGGAGGAAAAAGAAATAAGGAAACAAAGTAAAAACAAGTGCACACCATGGAAGTATACAAATTAAACGCGAATGGTAAGAAGGAATGCGGGGATTGGGTGAACAAAAACTATTTCTGTGAGAGACTTTCCAGGTTGAGTGTGGGCCATTTTAATTACAATATAGGTAATCCTATTAGCATGGTGGGAGAGGCTCAGAGTCCCATACAAAAGAGCAGCAGGCAGAAGATATGCTCCATTTCTTAATACCATCCCGATTCTATGGCAACATGGCCACAAATGAGTTGGTTTAGCAGGGTGCTCCCAGTGGAGAGTCAGCCATTGTAGCTCACAAATCCATCTTACTGAGACAAGATATTACATTACTCATATCATGCAGGCTTTAATAGGTGGAGGAAAAAACGCCCAACAAGAATAGATGGGAAACCAAATGCGGCTTTTGCTGCCGCTTCTCACGTACACACACGGCGGTGTTTTGTGATGCCAGCTGTATACTTTTTGGTCGGGCAGTGCAAACATTTCCAAGAGATTCCTACAGAAGATCTGCCAGCACGCCTGGGCCTCAACCCCCCACTGAATCTGCCTCCCTTTGGGCAAACACCTGGACAGCTCTCACAAGGATATCTCTGCGCCTGTGTGCTTCCAGGATCTAAAAAAAAAAAAAAAAAAAAATGGCACACACAAGAGATGGTCTAGTATTGTAAACATAGGCAGATTCATATACAAAGCCTCATGGCTTCGTGTGATTGGCTCAGGCTTGGGACTTCTTTACTTTCTTTTCTTCTAGTGTGACAAGTGACACAACAAAGTATCCAGAATGTGGTCAGGACAGCTGTTTGGCTCCTGCTTGACGCTGACTGTCATTTATCTCCATCGCAGTTCCTTAGATGTACGTGTCAACTGGAGCTGCCTAGGAACTTTTGAGGAGTATCACATGGATCGCTTTTGATGACTTGGAGTGGTTGGAGGGAATGCAGGACAGGTTCCCTCAGGCCTTTCACGTGCTACACAAACAGAGCTACTATCTGACGGAGCCCCTTCTCAAACTGGGCGTCACACAAACACACACAAATCACTGACCATCAGACATTAATGGCAGGTCTCAGTGAGACAGGGGGATCAGTGTTGGCCCTTGTTTGGGTGCTTTTAGCAACCGTTTAGGCCTGTTTAGTGCCCTATTTGGGCCCAAATAAATCAAGCTTGTCAGGAGAGAGGCCTCCATTATGAGCCTTTGCAGAGGCCTGTCACTCACAGGGCAGCCTCTTACACCTTTCAGCTGCTAATTACAGGGAGGCAAAAACGGAACCTAACAGGCTTGTGTGGTAACATGGCAAGGTCTTTCTAAGGCCCCAGTATGAGGCAAAATATTTGTGGGAACGAAGACGGCTGGGGATTCCCCCTCTCTGAAATTCTCCCGGTTGCTTTTGAGCCTCTTCTTATTTGCTCTCCATTTTCTGACACCATCTTAAAACGAGTGCCAAGTTCTCTTGCTAGCGGTTTACGGCAAAGCTAAAGCAACACTCCCTGGGCCGCAAGCCTGGATGCTCACCCTTGTGTTTGCAAGTGTGCGTGTGTGCCTATAAATCAAAACCAGGGCAGACAGGACGACTTCATAAAAAGCAGACCTGATCAGGATGGCACAGGACCATGGCCCACATCCTTTCATGAATAAAATATTAGGGGAGACAGAGAGGGAGGGCAATGAGAAGGTGAAATCTTAACCGTCCACAAACATGTCGAACGTCATCGTGGCTGCAAGGCGCACGCCGCAGCTTGCTAATGTATGGTGATAGAGTCTCATCAAAAATGCATGAGTGACATGAACTTCACGGTTAGTTCAAAGCCTGAAGAGAAGACAGATCATGACAGAGGCTCCACGTACATACATGTGTGTTCTGTAGTTATGGAGCGGAGCAATTTGTAGGGGGCATCTGCTGCCTGCAAAGTGGATTTCAACAGCAACCACAACAAACACATCGCTGAGCCTTTATCTTCTCCCCACCCTCCAGAAGGCCCTCGTGAGTTAACGTTAAAGTGGGATAAGCTGAGCACCTCATTTCCAGATTTGACCAGAGATCCACTGCCTGAAATAGTTTTCATGAGCTTTATAAGCTTTAAGCTATTATTTAAAATACTTACTGTGTGGATATTCTATAGAGCACTTATAAGCTGATTTTTTTTTTCTTTTTGAAAGATTGATTGGGCCACACATCTTGTGAAGTTGGTTTTCCTGCTCTGCTCCTATCTTCATGCACTGTTCAGTTCCAGCCCTGATCTAACCCATTCGCTTTGGCCAAATCAAGCCTTCAGTAGCATCTGAAAATAAAAGCCAGATGTCTTTTAACTAACTTTTGCAGGATGGCAAAATTCCAGTGGGGGTCCATGCCTTAAGCCATCTTTTATCCAGCAACGATTTATCATTCAGCCAGACTTAACAATCCCAAACAATCCCAAAGGGGGAACGCACTGCTCTCTCACGTTTCACAGAAATTACAAAAGAAGAAACTAATCTTTTCTGTAGGAACAAAGTACACAGGGACCTGTAGTGGACGCTCCATTTGACCATGAAAATGATTTTTAAAAAGTGTGTAATTGGTGATGTGGTGAATGCTCCTGTCAGAAGACATTGATTTTGCAAGTGTGGAGTCTCCATTGCTAGAGGTAAGGCTGTATCTCTTCTCAGTAAAATCACAAGCTTATTTGTTTGACAGTAAAAATGGAAGCATGCGAAAGAACAGCTGTTTACAGCTGCTATAACGTAGAAGATAACAGGAACTAACCTGATTCATGGACATTATTTAGAACTACAAATCCATACTACAGAGTATGACGTGTCATGAAAACGTGTTTATGTGAGTATAAATGAGAGACGGGGGAAATGTGACGAGACGAAACTCAAAAGGAAGTTTTCCCACCTTATTGCAGCCTGAACGCTGCAAGTGCCTCTATCCATTTGTGCGCTTGTGTGTGTGTGTCTGTGTGTGTGTGTGTGTCTGTGTGTGTGTGTGCTTGTTTGTTTGCAAATGAAAAGAGTTGAATTATTCATTTCGAGTGCACATCACTCTCTGGACCCATCAATAAGCTCCCATTCTGATGGTGTGTGTATACATTTCATTGTACTGTGTATAGGGTGTCGCCATTTCCCGCACGCCATTCAAGACACAAGAACTGGGACAAGAGACAGGAAGAGGGATGATGGAGCAAGAGAGATACACACACACACACACACACACACACGCACACACACACACACACACACACACACACACACACACACAAAATATGCCTGTCTGCTGTATCAGGTGAGGCTTTGCTTTGCTTCAACACAGTTTCAAAGTAAGCTATTCATTTCATTCTTATTCGTTTCAGGTCATTGGTTAGCAAAGAAACCGTCCTCCACTGTAGCCTCTGAGGAGATTTAGCTATTGTCTTCAGGATATCTTGTGCATTTCTGCCAATTGCATATCAACAAAGTAAGAAGACTAGCTAATAAGTGAAGCTGTCTAGCATGGTAAGCCACTTGTGTATGGATAATGTTAAACCAAAAAGACAATTTATATATTACAGTAGTCCCTTGTCTTTCACGCGGGTTACATTCCGAAACTTTCCGTGAAAGACGGAAATTCCACAACACACGGACGCCACCTGCAAATGCCTTTTTTTTTTTTTAAATACTTTAAACCTTAAATGATCCTCCCACACTCTTTAAACACATTCTAGTCACAATTAAATACCAAGAAAACATTTGCGAACATATAGCGAGATGGATTTTGTGTTGAATTCGTAGAAACGTCACATTTATAGCGAGTACTATAATGTGCTGTATACTATAGTAGCGTCGCCTGGACTTATATGTTAGGTACTGTCTGTATGTAGTACACTAGCCTAGCCTAGGCTTTTTTCTATACTGTATAATACTGTAATTAACCCACACTTGGTACAGACTGGATTTCAGAACCACTACAGTTGTCCTAAACAATAGACTGTACTGTACCGACATAAGCCACTGGATCTAGAAACAGCTGTGACGAATTCCGCCATCAGAAAATCCATAAAAACTATTCACTAGAGGTTTTGCAGATGCCACGAAATAAAATTTGATGTATTCTATATGAATAAAAAAAAACCTGCGAATAGCCGAAATGAGAACTGCGATATAGAGGAGGGTTACTGTACCAGAAACACCATTAATAATCCTCTAATAATCCGCTAACATTTTCTCTAATAAATTTTCTCGCATAATCCGAGAAATAAATTTGAAATACGGCGTACCTCAGTTTTCGCCAAAGGTTTCACGGAAAATTTGTCTCGGATTTTGTCGGATTTCGCTGCTGATTTTGCAAAAACAACTACTAAACAAAGGGCGACCCATGTGGTCTCCTGCTCAGTGTGTCGTTGTTTCTCCTTGTGTGAGCGCCACCCCGCGCGTCTAGCCGAACAATTCCATTGCTTTCCGGTGTTTTTGTACTTTTTTTTTATTGATCGCGAGTGCTAATACTACAATTACATGTAAGTGATTACTGCGTATACAGGACATATTCGGTGTAATGTGTTTATTTTGGGATGTATTTTGGAGTGTCTAGAACAAATTAATTGGATTTACATTGATTCATATGGAAATAACTGCCTCGGTTTTCGCTGGTTTCGGATTTCGCCGATTGTTTTCGGACGGACTACCGACGGAAACCGAGGTTCCACTGTATTCTATATGAATAAAAAAAATTGGCGAATAACCAAGGACCTGAAATGAAAACCGTGATACAGCGGGGGGTTACGGTATCAGAAACGCCCACATTTTCTCTAAGACGTGTTGATAAATTCCAATAAAAAGCCTCGGTTTATTTGACTATACCTAGCACTGAGCATACCTAGAGTGCTAACCAAATTTCCAAAGGTCACTTTTTTGTTCACTATAATGAGAAACGTCAACGTTGTTTAACACCTCCTAAACACAGACACTCAGAGCTGTCAAAACATTATTATTTTTTTTTTATTTCCAAAAATGTGAATAGCCCAAGAGTGGGCTGTTTATATGAAATCTATGCGGTTTAAAAAAAAAAAAAAGTGGTAAAAGACATGACGGTGTTTGAATGTCGCGAGCCTTCAGCCTGGAAAAATCCTGCAGGTCTGTAATTACATCCTCACAAAGAAGTCATTATAAAGCATTCAGTAGGAGACTTCACTAGAAGCTTTTGTTTGAATGATCACTGACTCTCTGCTAAAAGTTCGTTCTCTTCGCGGCTTCGCTATGCTACGCCGAGCTAACATTTAGCTCGATCTACCCATCCAGGAACCTTTTTCCCCCCGAAATCTACGTCCTTTTAAAAACACACATCCGTGCGACTAATCACAATCTTCCTAATGCAAATAGCTGCTCATTGACAGGGAGTAACCCTGTGTCCCTGCAGTAAACACTTCTTTCAGAGGACCATCACTTTGTAATCACGCAAACACAAACGGTCTCACAAAGTGCTAATCAGCTTTATGGGGGGAAAAAAAGAAAAAGAGTACAAACACACCAGGCTTATAGAAAGTAGAACTACCATATGTGCCTACTGAATGTTAGTCATGAGTGAAAGGTTAAGCTATTAGCTGTGAGGCTAATGTAACATCAAGAGACCCATTAGAGAGACGTCATAAATCTGTGCTCAACACTCTGTGCGTGTATGTGAGTGTGTGTGCACACGTGAGAGAGAGAGAGAGAGAGAGAGGGAGAGAAACAGAGAGTGCGTGTGTGTGTGTATACAGTGAACCTCCGCCAATTGCAGGGGCTACGTTCCGGCGGCGCCCCCGCGCGATAGGTGAAACCCGCGAAGTAGCGCCGTCACATTTATTTTATTTTTTATATATATATTAAGGCTTTATAAACCATTCCCACTCTCTTATTAACCTTTTCCACACTCTTATAAACACGTCCTATGCCCTTAAACACTTTCTACACTCTTAAACAGACGTCATTTTAACAACATATAAAAATCTACATTCGTACTTACTGCCAGTGAGGTCACTTCCTGTTTACAGCCTGTTTACTAGCTGAAGCGGAAGTGG
>JAQMCW010000018.1:3590235-3604984 GCA_030068335.1 Chrysichthys cranchii
TTTCTATAATTAAGGTGATTTTAATTTTATTCTGTTTTATGGCCACACATAAACCCATAATACACTTTAAAAACATGATTTGAGGCTGAAACACATTCATTGTAGTTGCATTCATTTCAATGGGAAACTCTGATTCGGGTCACGAAAAAAATCGGGTCATGAACAGTCTCAAAACGAATTAAGTTCGTGACCGGAGGTTCCACTGTATATTATTTCAACTGGAGCTCTGGCAAGTAGGTTTATATTAAATGTATTGGTTCTAACACGATTTGTTCCTATAGTAACAACTTGCATAGGAGTCAGGCCACATGATTAGTGGAAGTTTTCAGATAACCGGGTTACTTGGACGCACCTAGGCAATGCACTTTAAATTTCCTCTTGGTAAATTTCCTCTTGTTTGTTCAGCTCAGCAATGCGAGACCACATGACTTTTTGGGGGTTTTTTTTTGTTGTTAATAGCTTATCAGTACGTGTCCTGTTTTTGCATGTACACTGCAGTTTCTCTGTCTTTAATTAAAGCTTCTGGTTTCATCTTTTTTTGCGTTCGTTCGGGACTTGGTATTGTGTATGGACATGATGTCTCACCTCAAAGTGGTGGTCCACCGTCTCGAAGTACTCGGCTAGTGGGATGGGGCCGGAAAAGCTGTTGCGGAAATCTTTGACTCCGAGCTTGGCAAAATGCCGCTCGAAACGTTGCACCAATTCCTTGGCAACCAGCCAGATATCCTCAAAGCTTTCGCTCTGGATCCTGTAACGCTCTGCAAGAGGGCCGCACACATACACACACACACACAGCAGTGCTATCATCCATTGCCTTGCTCTCCACAACACCTGTAATTATCCCCTGCCAACGTAAAGCAGATCACAGGACTCTTTCTCCTGATGGATGTGTGTGGATTTGTGTGTGTGTGTGTGTGTGTCACTCACGGGATGTTTTGGAGGCCAGGACGGTGACCCGTGAGCCGGCGATAAACTGGAAGGCCAGGGCGTTTCCCTCCATATCCTCTGCCTTTCCTGAATACTCTTCATTAAAATAAGTAGGAAAAATGAACATCAGTAAACAAGACAAGCAAATTTATTTAAAAAAAACAAAACAAAACAAAAAAACAGATCTTCTTTGCCAAGATTTTTTTTTCCCCGTTCGCGGCTACACCTCTCTCTTTCATACACACACACACACGGTTCTCAGACTGTCCTTCTGTGTGGCAGGAGGGATGTCAGACAGAGATAGACACTCTTATCTCCCTACAGGACGCCAGTCAAGGTGAAGTGAGCACAATGGTGGTGCCCCTTATCTGCCCTCCTGCTTTCGGCCCCTGTTTTTATCTCAGAGTCCGCGCGGCCCCCTGTCTGCCGCGTTGACTCTGTCCCCTCCTTCGCCCACTCACCACAACCAGATAACCCATCGTACACAACTGATAATGAGGGGAGGACTGCAGCGACGCTCCTCTGTCACCAGGAAGACACCAGAAATGTGCTGATGTAGAAACTACACCTATGCACTTGAGCCAACAATGCCCTTTTTAAAATTATTCCCAGGCATGTACTTTGCATGAAGCGCATTATGTTTTCACTCAGACTTCCCACTAGTCAGGAATACTCCTAAGCAATCCCTGCCATTAGTTAGCTGATTAGTTAGTTAGTTAAATAAGGAATCAACCCAACAACAGTGTGATTTAATATTAGAGCTAAACTTACTAAAACCCTATTAATGCTAAATCTACTTGCAACAAACATACATACATATACACACACACACACACACACACACACACACACACACACATATATATATATATATATATATATATATATATATTCAATGCTAACATTAACTTATTTTTTTTATTTACACAGGAACTTATTTCTTGGCATCGGATGATTGTGATTATGTCTGAAATGAATCCGTCTGGTGCGTTCACATGACAGGCCACTACTTTCATGTTGGATAAGAGCTAGTTATGGGCTATGAAAAGCATAGTCATTAAGTCTGGGAGAATTTCTTTACTGAACTGAAGAAACCACACTAGTTAGAGATTTCCCATTTCCTCAACGTTTCCTCCATGCAAACGAAAACCCAGCAAAAGACAGGAAAAAGCTCATTTTCACTATATAGCGCCTTTAAAACAGGGTCTTATTAGGCTACGACTGAAGGACACACTGAACAAGTCGGTATTTTTTTTTTATTATTTCAGAACTTGTGTGGGGGAAAAAATAACCCTCTCTACGTATTCCAAGTCACCATTTTATTCAGCGCTAATAAATAAACTGACTGAATAAAATTCAGGATATTTAGCATAAGGATTTCTCAAAAATAAATAAATAAATAGACTTGTCTCAAAGTTACACGATGCATTTACGAATAATAAAAATTTACAGGCTATACGTTCTTGGTAAGCGGAGCTCTTGGTCTGAATTTTGGACCCTGTTTATTAAACGACACGCCAACGTAGCATATCCAACATGAACCCCACCGACATGAAACATTTCTAAACGATCTGTAGAAGTTCAATAAATACTGTACTTTGGCTTGTGTACTCGGTGACTAAACACTCCGTCAGATGGTGGTATTAAAGTTCGTGTGTCAGCGTGGAGTTTCCGTGGGGGATGACTGTTTAGGTTTCACTTGGCTGTGACCGTGTGGAAGTCAGTACCAAAGCCGTTTCCTTCCACAGTGCGCCTCCACGAAAACCGATGATGGACATTGCTTGTTTAAGGCTGCTCTACTAAACTAAAACAAGCCAACGTCACAGTCCTGTCCGGAATTCCAACAAACTCTTAACACACCTTCATGGACTTGCCCTTGGATTTTGGAACAGGGGCTTGGGGGAAACCCTGCTACCAGTTTAGAGATTATTTCAACACATTGTTAGCTGACACAGAGAACTTTGTATCTGTCCATTACACAGGACAGCACACGAAGACACGCTGGTCTCTTATGTAGATACGCAGCAGGTTGTAAATGATGCCGGTAAGTAAGGTTGTGACTCTTGTCACGGTGTACCTGGGAAGGCTTCACTGAGGTTGATGGGAGGTTTATTGGTGTCCACGGTGATCTTGTACTTGGCGTTCTTGGAGCCAGAGGTGGGGCAGCAAACCAAGCAGAGCGGCAGCACGAACTTGCACTGGGATACTCGCGGAACTCCTGGCAACATAGACATATGACTTATTACAAACAGGCCAAGCACGGAGGCAAATGAAAGGACCGGATAAGCCACAGAGATCTGAAATCTGGTGGATCGAGAACCGAAAAAAGTAAGGAGCTCCCTAAATGTTTGCTCACATGAAACTTTCCATCTAGTACAAACCAGGCTCAGTTTCCTTACTTCATAAGCCCTCACATATTATCCAGAGAACTGATTGAATTCTGGGAGAAGTTCAGAGCAGATTAAGAGCCAAAAGCGGCCATAAGTACTGCTGATTCACAGCTTTGAGTGATTCTGGTTTTGAGAAACTCCCAGCTAGTACCTGGTATTCCACAGATACCAGCAGCTCCTGCTTCCCACTGTTATCCTAATCCTGTCCTGTAATGTCTTGCCAGGTAACCAGAGCTGGCCAGCCTCATGTCACTTTCACCAAGATAATGGGGCGAGAACAAAGCCTCCTGACGATGCGCAGGTACACCCACTTTGGACAGACTTAAAACACAATGGAGAAGCGTGAAACCAATATAAAGCCATCACTGATCTTTCAGGAGTGTTGGTAAGGCAAGGGGGTGAAGACAACCAAAAAAAAAATTACTTATACTTTACCTAACCTTCTTGTCTATCTTTTCACGGGAATCAAACCGGAACCTATGCTTTCTCCAACCTTGAGTAATCTAAGCTCTGGTTTTGGGGCTGTAGCTGAAAGCTTGTTGTCTCTTTTCAAAGCTTTGCAAGGATCCTTGCAGAAATGAAGCAATTTCCTGGACTAATGGGGTTGTAAGATATCTGATTTGCAGTATCTCTGTTGTTCCTAAATGGCCATGGCACTAATCTAAATGGCACTGATCTCCCCTTTATGGCGTTTCTGAGTCTGATGGGACCTCTACCACCACTCACAGGCCTGCACCGACACTGCACCTTGCTTCAAATGTCATCTAAACACTGTTCTGTGTTAACGAGAGCAAACAAGCTCTTTCAATTCAGCAAGAGATCACAGAAAAGTTCACATTCTCATCAAGAATGAGCCTCGGCGCTCATCGATTGAATCAAAGAAGGCTTTATTTGTACATATGCATTAGAGCGAAATGAAATTCTTTTCTTTTGCATATCCCGGCTTGGAAGAAAGCTAGAGTCAGAGTCCTAATAAAATTGTTTCAAATGAATTAAGATGTCAGTTGAATCGAACAACTGATGGTTCATTGGTTCGAGACAGTTCGGGGTCACTCAGCAAACAGTGACGATCTGTAAATCGTGAACTGTACCAGAAATTCAGCTCGAAATTACGCAGATGATTATTCGGAGGTGAACATGGAATACCGGCTTGAGGCAGGCACTACATAAAAAGTCAGTTGAGTGTCCCTGAAGGATTTTCATCGATTCAGTTGTTTGAGGAAAAACCTCAACACGACTGCCATCCATATCAAGTACGTGTAAAATAAATAAATTAATTACTTTTTAAAAAAATCTCCAACAGAATTAGTCGAGAACCTTCTTCTTGGTCTTCAGATCAATAATAATAATAATAATAATCATTCATAAAATCGCAACAGCTCACATGACCCCTTCCAAATGCGCGCAACCTTTAAAAAGACTTTAATGCACAGGCTTCCGCTGATTTAAAAAAAGAAAAAGAAAAACAGAAGAAAAAGTTTAGATGGTTTTGTGTGTTATGTGACAATGAATGGGCTTTGTGTGATATTGGAGCCTTTTATGAATTTCAGCACGAGTGTTTTCTATACACACCTGTATATGCACAAGCGCAACAGTGTGTGAAAGACCAAAAGAACATATGGATGGATTTTATTGAGTGTGTGTGAGAGGGGGAGAGAGAGAGAGAGAGAGAGAGACGGCACTCCAGGTATCGTATATCAAACTAACAAACACTGCTCTAGTCCTTCCCGTCAATGGCGGCACTCACCTGCAGGGTTCAGCTCTGTCACGGGCAGCGTAGGGAGAGAAAGAGAGGGAAAGGGAGAGACAACGTTTACACAATCTGCTCAACTGCACAACACTTAAGGCCTACACTGGAGATCCTGAAGGAACACATGTCGAAGTCAATCATGTAGTTATCCGACTTCTGGTCATATTAATACATAGATGATTTATGCAGAGACCATTGTGACAGTTGTGAGCGGAGGTGCTGATACTTTTCTAGTTGTTTCTTGAACAACTTTATGTTTTCATTCCAAATAACGTATCACACACTGCATGGTTACAGTCCTGCACTATACCACGGACACAAAATAAAGAGCAAAAGGTTTACTGCAAAAAAAATGGAAAAAAAGAGGAAAAAAAGGGGTTGCTGGGTCCTGGGTTCGATCCCCAGGGTCGACCTAGGTGCCTTTCTGTGTGGAGTTTGCACGTGCTCCACATGGGTTTCCTCCGGGTACTCCGGTTTTCTCCCATAGTCCACAGACATGCACAGAGAGGATTAGGGTAACTGTCTACTCTAAATTACTCGGAGGTCTGAATGTGAGTGTGAATGGTTGTCTGTCTCTGTGTGTCGTCCTGCGCTGGATTGGTGACCTCCCCAGGGTGTAACCCCACCTCTCGCCTGAAGTCAGCTGGGATTGGCTCCAGCGTCCCCCCCGCAACCCTGAACAGGACTAAGCGGCAGAAGACGACCGGACGAACGACGTTGCCCTGGTGGAGGTCGTTCTCCTGAGGCTCCATGAACGAATTAACTTTGGAAAACTTGTCATTTTGATTCCAAGTGTTAAGACAGAACCACTGGGTACTTCATAGACGGCACACTGTGTGAGACACAGCCGGCTTGTAATTCAAGCAGTGAACAAATCTTTGCCTCGTACGCTTCCATAACAGGAACAACCTGGGATTCAGTCTGCTTTAATCGTACAAGTGGACATTTGTACGAATTTGATGGAGCTGTAAGCCTTCCGTTTAAGACCTGACTCGCTTCGGGAGTCCACCCAAAAGTCAAAGGGTGGAGGGAAAGGACTACTGCGCGGCATAAAAGCCTTACTTTTCTCCCTGACAGGACTTCACTCCTCTTTAAAAAGCCTTCAAGTTCTTAGGTTTCCTCTGCTCGGGGCCATAATAGCTGCCTCGGCACTGGATATTCGCAGGCATGTCGCACCTTCTGGAATAACACCTGAGATGGAGCTGAAATGCCTCAGAAGTCTTCCACGACCCCATGTGGCACGGCTGTCTGCGAACGCACACCTCCTTCCTGCTGTAACGGAAACCCTAACCAGCCCTTGTGCCTCCCTGGAACGGCCTCGCCTCTTTATTTATTCGCTAAAAGGGAAACGAAAAAAAACTACCATTGCATACAGAGCTAGGTATTTTAAGTAGCGGCTACATCAGTCATTGAAACCACGCTTCTGAAAACACAAGACGTCTCTCGACAGCCTTGCCTACAGTGCTGCCGAGTTTAGGTTTAAATCTGTCAACGCTGCCCAAGAAGTCGATTTCTAACCTGGAAATAATCACAGATTAAAATTGCTTACAGCTGAAGGTCCTCTTACACCGATCAAGGACCCGATAGTCCACTAGAAAAGCTTAGAGGGCATGTTTCAGATTACATAAACATGTTTTTACCCCGAGGGTTTATCAATGGAGGGGGACAGAGGTCTTTGGAGGGGGCAGTGTCTGCATGAAACAGTCCTGAATAGACAATTGTGAGGACCGTGAAGTTCAAAATCAAATAAAGTTGCCCGAAGGAAAAAAAAAAACAAAAACAAAACAAAACAGGGGTGCCAATAGAAATGAAATGGCAGTAATTTAGCAGGCGGAAAAGATATACTGATAAAACGCAAAATATTAAAGCATGCAAGCAGGTATTAAGTGTGATTGTATATATTATTACTGTAAGCAAAAAAAAATAAAAATTTAAATTCAGGAAATTTAAATTTAACAACCGAATAAAAATGTAAATTTATGAAATTATTATTAATAAAAAGGTATTAACTGGCGTTTTATAAATAATATGGGTTTTTTTTCACATTTTTCCCTAGAAAAAGCAAGCAGTTTTGTACAAACACATATTAGTGCATATATATTTAAGGATGTATGAATTTGTATTCGTTTTAACAGGCAAGTCTGGTTTTTCCTTTCATTTTCAAAGAATATGGAAATATGGAATATGGAAAAAGTAGAGCTCAAGAGTTTCACTTAATAGTTATAGAAAACTGCCATTCATTTAAAAAGAAACATGCAATATAAACATTGCAAAAAAAATATTTCTTTCCTTTTATTTCTTTCGTGATTTTATAACACCGTGACTACCTTCACACCCTGCCGCCGGTGCCCGAGTGTTAGGTTCCGTTAGGTTTGCATGATGCCTTTTGATGCGACTTGTGTATCTCACGCTTCGTTAAAGCTGATGAAATCCAACATCTGGCACTTGGCACACTCCATGTGCTTGTTACTGCTGCCGCTGCTGCCAGAGCGTCAGGTTAGCTCTGGCTTTAGCCTAGCGCTGAGAGATGCTGTGCCGTATTTATTCACTTGTTACACACGTTTCTGGGGCTGATTCCTAAAAGGTGAGAGAGCGCAGAAAGCTGCATGGCACCCGAGCTCACCGTGGCACTGCGGCTTGTGCAGTCCGTCACAGCATCTACACAAGACGAGGCTTCTAAAAGCGCGTAAATCCCAGCTGAGTGGTTTTCTAAGTGGTCTTGACAGATGCTAATCCTTTTACCGATGTTTGTTTTTCTTTTTCTTTTCTTTTTTTTCTGGGCCGGGTTATGCGGAGGGTGTTAAGAGTCATGCTGGCATGGTGACAGCAGGTGCTAATGTGACACAGGCAGCTGCCCTGTGGACCTCTGCGTGAGTCTGAGCGAATGTGAAGTATGCGGTTTAGACTGTAAAGCAGAGCAGTCTGGGAGTGGACTGACTTCTGCGTGTGGTTTTAGGTGTGTAAGGTGTACGTCATGTCTCCTTCACTGCTACTGACACACAGAGGA
The DNA here is from genome assembly GCA_030068335.1 of Chrysichthys cranchii. NCBI lineage: Eukaryota > Metazoa > Chordata > Actinopteri > Siluriformes > Claroteidae > Chrysichthys > Chrysichthys cranchii. Next base: position 3,598,310 of record JAQMCW010000018.1, read on the forward strand.
AGTGCCACCTTTACTGCTACTGATACAGACGAAACGCCACCTTCATTGACAAGGACACAGAGGAAACACCTCCTTCACTGGTACTGATACAGAGGACACACCTCCTTCTCTGACAGTGACGCAGAGGACACACCTCCTTCTCTGACAGTGACGCAGAGGACACACCTCCTTCTCTGACAGTGACGCAGAGGACACATCTTCACTAATACTAAAACACAGAGATGTCACACCTCCTGAACTAGGACTGACACCCAAACCACATGTCTATTTCACTCGGACTGATACACAGAGGATGGGGCGGCACGGTGGTGTGGTGGTTAGCACTGTTGCCTCACAGCGAGAAGGCCCTGGTTCGATCCCCGATTTCCTCCCACAGTCCAAAGACATGCACAGAGGGGATTCGGCTAACTGGCTACTCTGAACCACCCATAGGTGTGAACGTGAGTGTGAATGGTTGTCCACCCAAGGTGTGCCCCGCCTCTTACCCGAAGTCAGCTGGGATTGGCTCCAGCTCCCCCCCCCGCGACCCCGAACAGGATTAAGCGCCAGTTCCACGGGAACTGACAAAGAAAGGACACGCCTCCGTCACTGGGATTGAAAGATAATAAGTAAGAAGGTAAGAAAATATTAAATAGCGACACACAGCAAATGTTATCGTTCCAGTGTGCTCTCGGTTTGATTAACTCGACTTTAATACCCTATATATCGAGTATATATACAGACAGAGTGCAGCACTAATGTGTGCCTGGGCTGACGTGTGTGTGTGTGTGTGTGTGTGTGTGTGTGTGTGTGTGTGTTCACTGCAAAACTCCACAGCAATGTTCATTGTGAGTGGGGTTTCCCCTCTATGTAACAACTCAGTGTTCAACGGCCAATGTGGCATAGCGCGTGCGTGTGTATGTTTGTCAGAAAGAAAGAACCGGGTTCCACTTGTGATCTAATATGTCAAGCTGAGCCGCCTGTGAAACAGACAGCCTTTCCACTCACTTATTTTTAGAGGGATAATCGTAAAATGAAAAAGAGTCCAGATTTAAAGCTCGTTTAGGAAGCTTTCCATGAGCCTCTGCCAACCTATATGCCGTCCAAAGGAAACAACGGCACAAACGTCAGTCTTTTCACTTTTTCTCCGTGCAGCTTTCGGATTGAAGGCAAAAAAAAAAAAGGAAAAAAACACACACACCGTGACATTTGCACTGAAATAAAGAGGCTCGCTGAGCGACGAGGATAATGTCTTCCAGAGCGTGAACGCTGTCTGGATCCAGAAGTGTCCTCACACACTCGCATGTATGAAGTATCTCCGAATGTTGATTTAGTACCGATTGTTGGATGTGTTTGCTCAGAGCCGTTTGGATAAGAGAGGAGTCTTGAGGATTATTACTCAAATACAGGAAACACAAAGGTTAATATTTAGGTTACCATTTTTGCGCAGCTAGTTGATTAAATGTTGTATCCGACGTTTATTTATTTATTTGTTTTAAATAAAAACAGAAAATGTAGACCGTCTTAACTGATTGCGACACTAGGCTTGTAGGTCAGCGCTGGCTTTATCTTAAAACTGAGAGATGCTGGCCTATATTCAGTAACTCTCTATGGTTGGTTCCTGAAGATGTAAGATACTTTTGCTCTCATATCCATGGCGCAATGGTCTACCTGTTAAGTCCTGAAAAATAACACAGACGTAATAACAAGGACACAAAGTACAAAATGGTTTGTGGGTGTGTCTATGTGTACGTCTGTGTGTGTGTGTGTGTACCTGTGGGTGAACTGAAGGACACTGCCACGTCTCCGGTCAGGTCAGCTGGCGTGTAGTGGCCGTTCAGGAAAACTGAGAACGCCACGACTACCTGAGAGCCACTCCCTGCAAATGCAAGTGGGAGACTGAAAATCCAATACGAAATATATTCTGTTTTATAAACAGTCATTACATACATTAATCATATACACATATAGGAAGTCATTGCTAGTTTTCTGAGAAGTTCTGAGAAGTTTGCTGGCTAAAAATATAACAATCTGAGTGATGCCTTAGATGTGATATTTTACACCCAGGATCTCAAAAAGATCCTAACAGGAAGAGGAAGAAGAGGAGGCGAGTTTGACTGTTCATCCATCACCGTCATGAGTGGTGAGGTGGAGGTAAGAGAGTGATAACGAGAAGAAGTCTGGAGGCGCTGTTTGTTTTATGTAAGAACGTGTGTCTCTGTTTGAATCTCTCCAACACACACACACACACACTCGGTCTAGGTTCCCTCGAGGGCCCTTCTCGGTGTGCGTCAGCTCACGGGTTAACGAGCCGTGCATCAGGGGCCAGCACAGGTGAGCGAGTTGCAGCTATGTCCCAGGATTCCTGAGAACCGCCGAGAGATTAAGTGCTCTACCAGTCCGCGCCTTAATCTTTTATTCATATATATATTACTCTTTTATTTATGTCTTTCCTTCTGCTCAGCCCTCCATTCCTTTCTCTCCCTTAAGGAAACCAATCCAGGTCGAAACCATCATTTTGGACACATCGGATTATCTTTGGATTATTTACTAAATCCATACCGTTCTTTCTCTTTTAAACCGTTCCAATAATAATGCTGCTTTATGTCCACTGGCAGCCACCTCATTATCTGAAATAAGGTGGACGCTCCGCCCGCTTGGCAGGCTCACGTCACGTTACGACACGTCGCGTTCCTGAGAAACTACTTTCATGATAAATGTGTCCTTTGGAGTGTCATTATGATATACAATTTCCTCTTTTTTAAGCCTTTTAACCCACAATTAGTAGAATGGAAACACATCAAACCACGTTGTCTTTCAAGCCGTTTCCTCGAAATCAATTTTTTCCCTCCCCCAATACACGGAACCAAAACAAATTTTCTAGGGGATTAATTAGCGTTCATTAATTTTCTTGCTAGCGTGTTCAGGATAAAATACGACTTGAGCAAATACGCAGGCAGACACCCCCCCACCCCCAAATGATAAGTACCGGCAAAGTACCACGTCCACTTTCTTTCAAGCTCGACCAAGGTATCATTATGCTCTTCCGTCTATTTGTACTCAAGAGTTCATCAAATACGAAAATGTCCTTATTTTATTTTCTTCCTTCATAAAGTGACACATTTCTCTCTCTCTCTCTCTCTCTCTCTCTCTGCATTTTCCTGCACGTCTAGCCCTGAGACCGGTTTATCATCCTGACATCTCAGTGTTTTTCTCTCCACCACCACCCTCTTTCAAGCTGTCTCCAAGGGCAAGCTTTTAACCTCTCCATACCAGGACTGTAGACAAACACACAACCCCTCCGACTCCGAGCTTTCCAAAAAGAAAAGCGCGACAAGACGGAGAAAGGAGGGGGAATAAAATAACTCTGGATCTCGGCGTGCCCTGGAAAGGGGGGGGGTTCTTAGTAAACTACGGGGCATCTCGGACGACCCCCGTTGACCCTCGGCGACCCGGAGGGCCCTCCCTCGGGATGCGCTCTTGAGAGGGGTCGTGGCCGAACTGATACGCACTTCACGCTGCGCACAAAGGGAGCACTTAAGGGAGGCATTCCCTGGTGGACTTCAGCGTCAGGGTGGATTTGACATTTTTGTGCGTTTTGCATTTGTGTGTGTGTGCGTGTGTGTGTGTGTGTGGTCGCTTCTGGCTGACAGGCAAATGGCCACCTCTGACCCACAGGGGTGTGTAAAAGCAGTGGCTACATACCCCCTGAGCACTTAGGATCAGTTTAGAATCTCAATTTGGTGTCTCGGGATGAAGTTAAAGGTCAGAAATAAGGAGAGAGGGGTCGAAATCGTGAGTGACTTAATAACGCGATGAAACAGTGATATTTTCACAGTGACCTCATTTACGGGTTAGTATTGGAACACCGTGGGATCTTGGGCTCGTTTTTCAATACGCTCTCTGACGCTTGGATTGAAGCTGCTGGGGGTTTCTCCTCTTAGCGTTTTCTCACAGCACAGTTGGCGGTGTGGTTGGTTGGTTGTGAATCGTGAAACACATCCAGTTTGGTGTCATTTCATGTCTTCATTCTTTGGTTATGGTACGATTGGAGCATTTTTGCTTTACGAGTATGAGTAAAGAAACTTCTGAATTTTTAAAATATATACAGATGGTCCTCAAGATGCGAAGATGCGACACACCATTTTCCGATCTTCCGGTGATGACAGCGATATGATATTTATTTCAATTTCTTGCATGCATCAGGCAAACGCAACAATTTAGGAGGTACGATACGTTGGGACGATGCTGATGGCCGGCTCCTGGGATGTACGCAGCTCCCGCCTTGGGAGATGCCCCAGTGTCGCCTTCACCAACCTGACATCATTCACGTGTGCAGACGATAGACAGAATCTTGGGGAGTACGGTTCGAAACTACGTTCAATACACGTACAGTATGCAGCTTTAGCGATTTGATTTTAGGGTTAAGCAACTTAAAATTTTTTATAGCAGATAGGATATGGAACAAACTTATTTTTAAAATTTCCTACAGTACTGTGTGTAATGGTACTGTCCTGTTACGTACACTATGGGTTTAAGAAAGTATGGTGCTGCAAATTACTCTTTCGCACAGTGCACTGTACAGTACAGCCTAGCCTGGCTGAACCTACCCATGTAGGCTAAGCTACTAAATACCATACTGTTTATCATTCTTAGAGACTCCTGGGTAGGCTAGGCTAGGCTAGGCTAGGCAGTGGTTTGACATATGATATTTTCCACTTACGATGGGATTATCGGAACGCATCTCCATCACAACTAGAGGCCTGACTACCTGTATATCATATTTATAATCCATGCAACCTAAAATGGATTACTGGCAAACTGCTGACAAAATGATGACAACGTTTATGGTAGAAAATGAAGATGTGAGTTTTGGGATGACATTTCGGCATTTAGTGAAACTGGATTGTTTTTTTCCTTTTACCTTTAAAAGCACTCAGTCATCCAAGACATGATTTTTTTTGTTTGTTTTACATCAAAAATTGCGCCATGAAAGCTAATGCAGTTAATAATTAATTGAGATCGAGAACTGAGCCAATTTAGTTACCATTACTGTCTTTTTTTTTTTTTGTGTGCTGTTGCCACTTTTGGACCTTGGACGAACTTAATTAAAAACGTCAACACCACCTGGATCCTAAGCTAAAGTTTCACTCAGCTCCTGTTAGTCCTGAACAAAAAAAAAAATAAGGTTCTGGCATCGGACACTGAGCTGAGTTTAGATATTAAGCAGCTTGACAGCTTGTTTGAGGAGCTGCGTGTCAAGATTTGGGCACCTGGGTTCGAAAACAACTTTCAGACGCTCAAAAACATTTACAGAGCTCTGAGAGCAGACTGACTAAAAATCGGGGAAAAAATTGACTGCGACAACGCCCGGATTCTGCTCCAATTAGACCTGCCAATCCAGGAAGGGCCGGCATGAAGTTTCTAAACAGCCTCTCAGTCAGTCTGCGTGGTGCAATCTGTTTTTTAGTTCCAATTCAAAGTTATCGAAGGCGAAACCTCAGACTCCTCATAAAATGTGTCCTAGTTGATCGGGTCTTGCATAACCCCATTTGTTTAAAAGGTTAATTAATCAATGTGATTTGTTTAGGAAAGAACATATCTGGAGTCATCGAGCAGAAATGTCAACTCAAACACCGAAATGCTGCCTTGTTATTGTAAGGACCGAAACGTGTCGATGGTTACGCCCTTATTATAACTGAAAGTGAGAAAGGAGGAATAAAAGACCATGAGAGAGTGGAGACAAAGAAGCCTGTGCGTGCGTGTGTGTGTGTGTGTGTGTGTGTGTGTGTGTGTGTGTGTGTGTGTGTGTGTGTTACAGAGAATCGTGATCGTAGCATCTATGAGTCACATGAACTGGAATAAAGATACAAAAAAAAAAAATCTTCTTTGGGTGTTTCCACAGTTGGCCCAAACACTCCATATGCCCATGATCGATTCTGGACTCGGATGCTGAAGGGCGTTATTGTCGTCGTCATCACCATCATCATCATCGAAGGACTGTTTTCACAACAACAAATTCATTCTGAAACCCACAGATCAATAGAGTAATTTCATAAGTCATTTATGTACTTTTTTTTTTTTTTGGAAAATTAAGAGATTGTATTTTTATACATACAACCCGAACTCCAGAAAACGTGGGATGTTCTTTAAAGTTGAATAAAATGAAAACTAAAAGACTTTCAAATTACATGAGCCAATATTTTATTCACAACAGAACAGAGATAACTTAAACTGAGAAATTTTACACCTCTGACCCAAGCAAAGAGCGTCGTTCTGGGTTTGTGTTAGCCAGCATCTCGCTTGTTCAGCATTGTCTTTCGCTGACCTTTTTGTGGGTAGTAAAGCCCTTTGTTATGTCCCTATCTGCGCCTTCTACTTCTTCCGGGGCCACGCCCAAGCGTCGGCGGAAGATGTCAATCGTCGAACATCCCTGTGGACACCCATATAATCCGAGAGAAGGCCAAGCAGCTTCATGAAATGTTTCCGGATGGCTGGGCTAAGCTGGAGGACGACCCTCAACCTGGAACTTCAGTGGATTCCCCCAGCAAGAAAAGTGACTTTGATGCCAGCAAGGGCTGGTCTGAAAAATTCAAGAGGCGATTCAACTTGGCCAGCATGAGTCTCCATGGAGAGGCTGGCTCTGTGGACAAAGTCGCAGCAGAAACTTATGTTGGCAACACCTTCAAGAACATC
>JAQMCW010000018.1:3658300-3671359 GCA_030068335.1 Chrysichthys cranchii
ACACACACACACACACACACACACACACACACACACACACACACACAAAAGTTCCTTCTTACCCGAATCCTATTTAGTTAGGAACTGGAGTCCCAATATTAACAGTGCTGAGAAACAAGGATGCCACCAGCTACCAGTTTAGTACTGTGTATGCATGCTTCCTCTGAACATGCACTTCAATACCAATTTCACAACGATCTGCTTCTGTGGTTTCTAACACTGACCAAAAAAGATAAAAGGATGTTGCTAAAAACAGCCTTTGGTTTTCACCTTATGTTAAAAGTGCTTCTGTGAAACTAGTTCCCCTTTAATAAAAAGAAAAAAGAAAAAGAAGGAAAGAAAAAAGGATTTGCTTTTGAAGTCAACCTGTTTCAGACAGGTTGCCAAAAAAAAAAAAAAAAAAAAAAAAAAAAAAAAAAAAAAAAAAAAAAAAAAAAAAAAAAAAAGCTAAATTGGGAGCTTTCCTTTAGTTGTTAGTAAGATTTAATTTCTAACTACACAGCAACCGTAAGACAACCCTTGGTCGAAGTAAAGGGAAATTGTAATGCTACAGTATGCAAAGACATCCTTATACCATTGTGTGGCAACATTTTGGAGAAGGAACACATGGGTGTGATTGTCGGGTGTCCAAAAACTTTTGGCCATCACGTGTAAACACACCGCATTTCAGCTTGAGGTTCTTTTATTATGAACAAATTATGTAGAAACACCGCGTCAAATTCACAAGGCTACATGTGTTGAGGTCTTGGTAAAAAAAACCACTCCTGCGTTACTGTGGGTAAATTCTGGCACCAAAAAATAAATAAAAATACCTAAATATCCAACCCCCCACCCCCAATAAGGATTTCTGCTTGATATCCAAAATCTTCCTAGCACTTGGTTTTCCTCGGACATGTAATGTTACAATTTGATCAAGTTGTTAAACTGTAAAGTGTTGCCACCAAACAAGCATAACCCAAATCAATTCTATCTGCCATCAGATACCAAATTTTAAAAAAAGTCTGATGCCCCAGTGAAATTTGTACTGATTTTAAAAACCTGGTGTGGTTGGGGTGCACGTAAAAGAGAAACTGTGCTCAACGTCATGAGGAGATTTCACAGGACACCACAAATATACATTAGTGTAGAAATGTGTTAGAGCCCCACCTCCTTCAGCTTATCCGTGAGAATCTTGATCTCTTCCTCGTACTTGTCCTCTTTCTGGGAATACTGCAATGAACAAACAGCGGTGGCAGCCAATCAGAGAACCACATTGTTCGAAAACACATGCTTAATCAGACACACCAAGGCCTCATGTGTTAACACAGCAGCAAACCTTTTTCTTCTATCCTCAAGTTCACTGATTCATCTGATTGATTCCAGACACTGTGTGTACATAAACTATGGACCGCAGGCAAACACGATATACTGCATCTTCATTCAACACTTGTCTCGTGAACTTGGGCAGTACCTGTTCTGCTTTCTTGTGTCACTGAGGGAAGTTAAAGAAAACAGAAGCTACGCTATTAATAAATGAGCTCCCTCGAGGTTCAGGAAGACTGCTGGATTGCCAAAAAAAACCCAAAACAAAACAAAAACTCCACAGCATAAATAGCTGAATCAGCCAGAGAGCCACAGTTATCTAGAGTGCTGACATCACGTGAAATCCCCTTGTCTGGCCATAGCTAGTTTAAAAAAAGTGCCAGCTAAAAAGCACTTAGTGCACAGCATCAAACAACCGAATAAACCCATAAGCCCCTGACTACACAGACAGGGTTTCTGGGTAAACATGCTTCTCGGGTTAAATTACAAGCTGGAAAAGATCTAAGGCACTGTTTTAAAGGCATTTCCGTCCACCCTGCTCCTGGATCTCCTGCATCTTTGTTGATAATGGATAAACGCTTCATCACAAAAGCACAGAATTAGAAAGAATAAAATAAGCACTTTTATTTTTTATTTTTTTTTAAATCACTTATATGGTTACATCTCTTAAAATTCACACATATACTTGGTTCTAGCTCAACCATTAAAAAAAGTTAATTAATTCATTTTTAAAAAGGCAGGAAAAAACACTATTTAAAAAGACGAGCTGAGTACAAACGGCTTCAAGTGCGAACTCGAAAATAATTCCTGCGCGTGGGAACTAAAAATTAAAGGAACTAAAGACTCAAATGTTACATCTGCTATTCACTACCCTTGACAACAGCGCATTTATAAACACAGCCTCACTCGGATCCTACCCTCGGTGATGGTTTCCATGACAACTTATGTTTCCTAAATATGACAGATAAAGCAGTGCAATTGTGCAATGTTGTCTGGTCTCTTTGGCAAACTCTGAATAAAGATAAGCACAGGATTGGTACACACATGCTCATAACGGGATATAACGGAAAGAAAATGCCATGCATTCAACATCATAAACAAACATTTCAAACCAGAACGAGAAATTTGCCCGCATTAATGATCATTTACCCATGATTGTTCTTAAATAAGGGAAATGTTTGCGTTTGAAATCATGAGAGGCCCGAGGCTAGCAGGACCGAGCAGCCGTGGTGTTTTGATAAGGCCGGGCTTGTACGCTGCCGATAAGCAAATGAGGCCCTTGTATCTTAGTCTGGAATCGGTTTTCCCAAAAGTACTGTAGTATCTTAGAGCTTAGAACTTCTTATAATCCCACAAGCATGCAGAAATTCTCCATCTCTCCTTTCCTACCTTCTCAGCTTGGGCCTCCAAGGACTTTAAGGTATTGGTGACATTTCTCAGCTCCTCCTCCAATTCCGCACATTTGCTGCATTTTTTTTTTTAATTTCACATTTCGGTGTTTGACACACAGAGAGAGAGAGAGAGAGAGAGAGAGAGAACAGGAAGTTGGGGAAGAGTAGAAAGATAGAAAGACATCGGAAAGATCAAGAGTCAGGATGTGGAGAGGGGAGGGGAAGAATCAAGAATTGAGAAGATAATGGAAGCAATAAAAGGGATTGTAAGAATAAACATGACAAAAATGAGGGGGGGTGGGGGGGGAGAGAGGAAGCGGGCACAAAAAAGAAAGACAAATTTACAACACACAGAAAAACAAAAACACACTATGGACTGCTAGTGTATGATCTGGGTGTAATCAGTTCATTCCACAGTAGAAAGAAGAAGCCATGTTGGATTCTAGGTGAACTAAAAATAGTCAACTGTAACGCGGCAACGAAAAACAAGTGGATAAGGGGAAATGACACATGGAGTGAAGATCAAGACTGAACCATATTCATGCAGTTAATCTCAAGCATGTACCACACAGATCATTCACTTGGTCGAGAAAGGATGAAGGGAAGGAGAGCAGATGGGTGAACAGGAGGACAAAAGTAGCCAGGTCAGTCGAGGGTTGGGGATTTTCAAACACCTGTCTGAACCTCTCACACAGAGCACGGTCACAGAGGCCTCAGCTAGACAAAAATACCAGTTCTGGGCGGCTCGGTATGAAGCGTAAAGCCGAGGCCCACTTTCGCTCATCCCCGGGGCCTGTAAGAGGAACCCGCTGGGAAACAGAACTGGGCCAGTACCTTCTCTTCAGCTGCCTGCAGACTCTTCAGCGTTTGGTCGTAACTCCTCAGCAGCTCCTCCAACCGGCGTCTATTGCTGTTTTTTTGGCGGTGGGCGGGAGATGCAGTGGAAGGAGGAGGGGCGAGGTGGGACAGGGCAGACCCAAAGCGCATGCAGGTAGGGATGGGTGTTTGGGAGGTTGCAGAACATGCACGCACCAGTCACACAGATGGGGGGAAAGGAGGAAGCACAGGTAATGTTGAGTCATGATAAGTACGGCATTCCCACATTTATGGTGTTCTGAATAACGTAAGCACTCTACAAGAGCTCTATTTAAAATCTTTCCCACTTAATTATACACTTGTTTAAGCTTCAAAGATAAACTGAACTTTTTTTTTTTTTTTTTTTAAAGAAAAGGCATAAAGGTGGGGTTGCTCTTGATGTGTGCTGAAAACAACATGCAATTAAGAAAAGAAAAAAAAAACCCTTCTAGGTCTAAAGGCACTGCATGACAGGACGGGACGGGACTCCTGATGGCTCTGGCGAGGGCTTTTAAAGCTGTTAAGTGATGGTGGGTGATGCAGATGTTAATTTGCAGGCTCAAGTGCCTAAAAGAGGAACTCTAAAATGTGACCTACCAGCTTAAGATAAAGCAAAGTCACCCATGTGTGAGGGGAAAATGCAAAAATAGCTCTTCTATACATAAACAGGTGGGAGGCTGGGTCTGTGTGATTCGGACTATTGGCCACTAAGAACTCCATGTGTGCGCGTCTATGTGTGTATGATGAGTGAAAGCCTGACTCACGCCTCAGCAACTTCTGCTCGCTCCTCTGTGCGCTCCAAATCACCCTCGATGATGACAAGCTTACGAGCCACCTGCAAACACACACAGTTAGACCAGGAACAGGGGGCAGGCTTTAACTCTGAGCACAAACAGCCTGGGGTTTAACGTTACCTCCTCATATTTGCGGTCGGCTTCCTCGGCAATGTGCTTGGCCTCCTTCAGCTGGACCTCCTGCAGCTCCATCTTCTCTTCATCCTTCAGGGCCCTGTTCTCGATCACCTTCATGCCCCTGAAACGCACACACAAAACCAAACATTTGAACTGCCAGTTACACCAACGATCAGCCGTTTCCAACTTCGGCCAAGAATCTAGACCAAATCGAGATGTTTATATGAAAACTAGTCTATTTAAAGGTGACCCAGCTAAACATTAACCTACATATAAGGACATCTTTACAGTTTTCACTCTATACAGGGTATGTTATGGTTTTAAACTTTTATGGTATGAAAATGGCCCTTTCCCAGTATTAATCAGCCATGTTTAAAACACCTTAGTGATTAAAATAAATAAATAAATGAAAATGTAGTATGAATTTTGTCCAAGTTTTTTCACTCATCCTTATATACACTGTGTCCCATAACTCCAACATCATATACATTCATAAATAGGTTTTATATTTTTACAGACCATACTGTATCTGAATATGGATTAATGAATGTTTGCCATGTTTTTGCGGTTATTTTTTCCCCCCCTCCCATGAGGCTGGACTTGAGCCTTCCTGTATACATTAGGAAATAAAAGAACAGAAAAAAAAAAAAAAAAAAAGAAACAAAAAAAAAAAAAAAAAAAAAAAGAAACAAAAAAAAAAGTCACAATCATCTAATCGGTGTTGTATTATTTTTGAGAAAGACTTTTGCTCAAAGTCTCATACGACGTCCGTATTCATCACACTGTCGTTATAAGATGACGGACTGAGCAGCTGCTGAAGAAAAATTTAACTAGCACAACAGTGTGAGGCCAAAAACAAGACGTGGCTTCATTAATTTCAGGTCACCAATGCCTCGCTCTTCTGTGCCTCTGATAGCCATTATGATAAATTTACTAAAGATGATGATGATGATGGGAGTGGCGGTAACAATGCAACGTCTACGACACTAACGGATTATACAATCAGTACAGTCATGCCATCTCAGCCGGCAGGGCGGGGCGGGGCAAGGCGACAGACGGCTCTAGTATGATGCACGGGGTAGCTCAGGGAGGTTAAGGCGTTGGACTACTGATCGCAAGGTCGGCGGTTCAAATCCAAACACCAACAAGCTGCCACTGCTGGGCCCTTAACCTCAAATGCTCAGTTGTATGAGATTTAAAAAAAAAAGAAAAAAAGAAAAAAGTAAGTCACTCTGGATAAGGGCATCTGCCAAATGACCGTAATGTAATGTAATGATTTAGAGTGAGTCTAGAAGGAGGGGTGGTGTCATGAAATCCAACCTACATTTTTTGGGGAGTCACAGTCAGACGGGATAAAAAGGAGCTTAACTGGGTAAAAAATTATTTGAATCATTATTTTGAACGAATAACAGTGAAGTAATTGTCCAATCATATGCTGGGACTAATTGTGAAACCAAGCCTGCTCCACACGTCACACTCCTGACACTGTAATAATAATATAATAATCACGATTGCTGCAAATATATGAAAAATAAATGCCATTTCTGTTCCAAACTACAGCCCCACAGTGTGACGACTACCTTCACCTAATGATGCAACACTAGCACTATAACTAACTTGCCACACAAGTGGACTTTCGGTTAACGTTTGCCTAGCAGCACATAGGCGGATTAGTAGATAGAGAAATTCTGCTAGCTCATTTACCCAATAGAAGCCCAGGATTACAAACCAAAAACATTTCTGCAATATTCATAATGCAAGGTGCAGAGCAGCCCTTTATACAACATGCAAGCTCTCAAACTTGCTTTAAAAATGACCATCAACATTGCAATTCAATCATTTTCATCCATTCATCAAATCTTCAGCTTCCCTGCATTCCTTCATCCTTCCACTCAATCTGATGCTCCGTTTCCAGTCTCACTCGCTTATGATTTAGCTCCAAGAGTCAAAATGCGCACACACGCATCATTGAGAAGTGCAAAATACCACAAGTCCCACCCAAAACCAGCTGAGCGTTTTAAGCCAATTTGAATACATCGCCAGGAACCATGCGTTTTAAGGGGTTAGTCTCAGGTCAGGGCTTCCCAGGATAGGGATCACAACCCGACGCAGGACTGATTTTGTTTCGTTTATTTATTGTGCAAATTTATACTCTAGACACCAAAGACTACTCTCATGTTCCAAAACGTTACTGAGTCACGTTTAAATAAATAGCATGCATGTTTTCTTAGTCTTGTACTAAAATAATAAAAGCAAAAATTGCAAATTAGTGTATTCAATAACTCTAGGCTGTTATTGATTATCATATATCAACTCTTTCTCCTATTGCAGTGATTGAGTGGGTTTATTGGCTACACTAGAGACTTTTAAATTCAAAGTTCTGCTGTGGGGTACCAAGCTACTAAATTTTCAGGATCAGAAAATACTTTTGAACAAAAAGACAAAGACTTTGATTCACGATGCAGCTCACGTCAACAATCGTTACGACCGCGGAAAGTCTGAATAACCTTTGTGTTTAACATGGCGTGAACACAGTGGCTAAACGTTTTACAGTTCGACCTGGAAACCTTACAGACAAGGACACTGACTGACATGCTGCATCGGCATCCTTAAAATCCCACACTAGATGGGTGAGTTGGTGGACGAGGATAATTTGACTCATACAGTATACGGCACAGTAGACATGTTACATAATTTGCACGATCCATCAGGATTCGTGCCCAAACCTTGAACTCGACTGAAATGAAAGCAAAGCTGTACAATCTTGGTTCCACTGCATTGTTTCATGAATTAGATTCCGACCATCGACTAACAGCTCTGGATTTTGTACAAGTGTAACTCCTAGAGGAAATGTGACCTAGAGCCAGGTTTCAGCTAAATCAGCTGTATTGTGTAAGATCTGGCACTCACTAAGGTGTTAAGAATGTAGAGGAGATAAGAACTGGAATACAGCCATGAGTCAGACTGCTGCTTGGATCATATATAATAAAAGCATTGGTCTTAATAATTCAGTGTTTAAGGCATGGCTCATCCAGGTCAAGCCCACACACTCACACACACACCTCTCGCTCTCATCTGCAGCCTTCTCTGCCTCCTCCAGTTTCTGCAAAGCCGTAGCGAGTCTCTCCTGGGCTCGATCCAGCTCCTCTTCGACCAGCTGGATGCGCCTGTTCAGAGAAGCGACATCCGCCTCGGCCTACGTACAAGACGGAGAGAAAGCAAATGAGCAGGAGGGGGGAGAGAGAGAGAGAACATGAATGAGAATTCAACATTCATCCTCAACACAGCTCAGTGGTCACTGAAGCTTGACTGATTGGTCACTCACACACACACAAGGAGCTTTTTTATAAGCTCACTGCTCCTAATTGGAGCTCTCTGAATACACGTTTCGCACCTGGCCATGTTTTTACAATGCAAAATAAATAAATAAATAAATAAATAGATATACACACCCTGCCCAAGTCTTAAGAAAAGAAGAAAAGAAAACACACTAAAGGGTCTAAAGTGTGGGAAGATGGAGAGCAGATGGATGAGAATTGTTTGGTGCACATACCAGGGGTCCCCTCACAAGTAGGTCAAAATATGCAACCACAATAAACCAAGTGTGAAATATGACAAACAAGCGATGGGAAAGTGCAACGCCGCTGCCATGGCAATGTTGTGCCAGCTCGCGAGGAACATAAACTTGCCAACTCTGTTTAATGCAAACAGTATTGCCATGGAGATATAAAAATGTACTACCTGGACCAAAAAAAATGAAGAAAAAAGTAAAGACTACAAAAAAAAAACAAACTCCTCCTCTATACAATTTAATTTTTTTTTTTTTTTTCCCCCCCCAGAGGGCTGAGTCCCCCCCCATAAGACCTCTCGTGATGCTTTACAGGAGAAGGTGTGCTATTGGGGAACAAACACATTTTGCATTTCGTATTTGCAAACCCGGACGGAGCTGCGGTGAGCATCGTTTCCTGTCTGGCTCCAGCCCAGAGGACGGCCCGCAATCAGTTGGCAGGCACACTTCCTGTGGCAGCTGAGCGTGACTCCACAGGGACTGGAAACCTCCCTCATCCTAGACTGACATTCCCAACACAGGTCAGACACACAAGTCTGACAAAGTCACTATTAGTGTGACAACACTGTGTGGTGACTTCCCCCCAAGGAACTAAATTAACCAGTCCAACTGCTCTTTGTTTAGCCCCCAAGGTAACCCTGGTGAATAACCCTGCACGACACTCACCATTCTGGCCTGTTTTTTGTTTTTTTTGTTTTTTAAAACGCTTGTCTCATTTGCTTTGGAAGCCCTTTTCTCACACCATCCAACATCCAACCTGTAATCTACGATGGATATTTTCCTAAAATCCAAAGACCAATTAAAAAAAAAAAAAAAAAAGCCTCTTTTTGTCTCTAGTCAACGTTAATATTTTTAAATCTCTAACACACATTAATTATACACTCATGCACAAAGTTACAGCTCCAAAATGTCTTCACCTAAGAAAAAGCATCAGCAAATTTACCTACATCACAAGTCAACTATGGTACTATTTTCAACAAAACAGCCAAGCCTGCAAGTATCTTGCTTATGCTTCAAGCTGGAAAATGATGCTTCATTGTGAAAGAACACCATGAGAAATTCTCCAATGTGCACAAGCATCATACCGAATCAGGCCACTGGCTCCTGATCCTGACTGAAACTATTCAGTTACTTTTTTTCCCCCTTGTAGAGATATTAAGAGGAAAAAAGAAAAGGAAAAAAAAGAAGAAAAAAACCCCCAAAACAATTAGGGTGTGCTGTTACGGGAAAATAATCAAAAATGCAGTGGTGCGGTTTATATTATTTTCCAATAATGGCACGTCCTGAGGTGTATTCTCCTTCCACTAGAGCAATTTGGCAAAGATTAATATTCTTAAGCTATTAAACTACCAACACGTCATACTTTAATCCATTCAGATGAGTTATACTACATTCTTATTACTTATTATGTTAAAACATTACTTTCAAATTCCATCACCAGTGGTTTCTCTTAAAAGTGAAAGCGGAAAAAATAAATAAATAAAAATATGCAGCTTGTCATGCTCTCAGGACTTTCCCTGAAAGCGTCAACACTGGAGACTCCTTCCAGAAAACCACAACTACAATAATGATTATACGCTTTTCGTCGTCAGATTCAAACGGTAACGCTTTCCCAGTGGCCAACCCCCCTAAAGTGCCAGACTCTGGGTTCAAACCATCTCCCTGACTAAACTAGAATTCTCATCGCCTGAAAGGAGGCATGGCTTCCAATTCCAACAATGCTTCGGACAGGACCACGTCAAAACTCAACTGCGTCTCGCCCGGCTCGGCACGTTCCCACTTCGTACTCTGTGCAATCCCAGCAAAATTCAATCTAATCCAACGACCCATCATAGAAAGGACTTTAAACCCAAACCGGTCATTAGAGCTACAACCCTGGCTTCATGGACACTGCTCTAGAGAACTAATCAACACCTCCTGACCAACCAGAAGAAAGAATTCAAATCTCCAGCACTATGCCACATATGAGCATCTCTCCCCACCCCAAATGGGAAATATTTGCAACTTCCTTTGAGCAAGACTCTTAACTGTGAACTGATCAGTTGTTTCCTGTCTCAACTGACAAACAAGCAACTGCACAAACCCAGAAACGAACACAGCTGCAATGTGAATTAACCCTGCATCACCCTGGGGTCATATTTGACCCAACGGTTTATTTCATTCTTATATTTATTTAACCCACCCACGGGTTGGTGGATATCCATCCCAGGAGGTCTCATAAGGACCATTTCATAACAACATGTAGAAGGAAAGGGTTAATTATAAATTTAAACATAAATAAGTAAATAAATAAGACACACACGTTTTTGGGTTCCCTGAGTCTGTATCATCATTTAAGCCAATGGAGATATTTTTCACATCATGATAAGGTGGTGTGGGTTTTCCAGGGTTCCACACAGCTGATATGAAGAACATATCAGGGATCAGCTTCAGACAATGAGAACATTAAGGAAGCATGGTTTTGGTTGGTTAGAGACAGGCTTTGGTGCGTTGTTTTTTTGTTTTAATTACCTGCTCCCTGGCGCGTTTCTCCTCCTCGACCTGTCTCTGCAGGACCTCGGCTCTCTCCTCGGCTTCATCCGCCTGTTGCTGCAGAACTTTAATCTTGCGCTTCACCGCTTCCACACTGTTCACTCCGGCCATTTTATCACTCCAAACTTTTCTCGAGACGCTGTGTTAATTGGCAGAGCGACGCGGCGAAGCAGCACCGAGCTCGGTTCAGGGTTTAAATTCAAATCAGAGCCGTTAAAAATCAGTGCGCGCGAGAGCCAAAGAACGGTACCAACGACAATCTTAGAAACAAACAGTCGACTTTGTTTCTTATAGATTTTTCCCCCTTTTTTAAGTAAAGCTATTACAGTTTCGCCAATTTCACTAACTAACAAACTGACTAACTAACCAACACCAATCAGCGTTTTTAGCCAGAGTAACACACAAAGTTACGAGATGTAGAGTTAGCTTAGCTTAGCTTAGCGTAGCGTAGCGTATCTTAGCTTAACGGTGCGAGCTAGCCTTCGCGGATGTCTGAATTTGAGGCGACGAACTGATTTTTCCCCCCGTAAAATATTTAGATATTTTCGTTATTCCTTTCGAAAGAGATTTCCCCAAGCGGTCCGATGGAAATACATATATATAAAAATAATAATAATAAAAAAAAATAGCAGCCAACGAAGCAAAAAAGAGGCTAAACGCAAGATATGGGGTGTTTCTTTCCCTTCGCTCTCGCGCAACCTCCTTTTCTCTCTTCACTCCCTCATTAGCCCACATTCAGCTTCCTCATATTAAAGCCACTTCCGCTTTACCCCGCCCTGTAAGCCGGAAGTGACGCTGCATCGTTGTCATTAAAAGTCTTTCGATGGGTTTTTTTTTTTTTTTTAATAAAAAAATTGTCGAAACAACAACGCAAATAGTAATAAAAATATAGATAAATCGATACGCGAAGTAAAATGTGTTATTTGTTAACAGATAAAGAAGAAAAATATTTTATATTCGTCATTACATGTATTCGCAGCCTCTCGGGGCTCTTCAGGGAATGAAGCGTGTCGGATTCGAATATGAAGCCAAAATGTCTCTGATGCCCCCTAGTGGTTGATTTCAGTAAAAAAAAAAAAACATTTCGACCCCACCTATTCCTATGTTAGCCAACAGAACAGAACAGGAGGCAAACTTGCATTTTAAGTTCTCCGCAAATTATTTTTGGGAATAGTGTTCTGTCGTTTTCACAAGCTTATGCATTCAGTTGACCTTGATATCTTCCCTGATAACACTGTCACCTCACAGCAAGAAGGTCCTGGGTTCGATCCCCGGGTCGACCAGGGCGTCTTTCTGTGTGGAGTTTGCATGTTCTCCCCGTGTCCGTGTGGGTTTCCTCCGGGTACTCCGGTTTCCTCTCACAGTCCAAAGACATGCACAGAGGGGCTAATTGGCTACTCTAAATTACCCATAGGTGTGAATGTGAGTGTGAATGG
The DNA here is from genome assembly GCA_030068335.1 of Chrysichthys cranchii. NCBI lineage: Eukaryota > Metazoa > Chordata > Actinopteri > Siluriformes > Claroteidae > Chrysichthys > Chrysichthys cranchii. The sequence goes on from JAQMCW010000018.1 coordinate 3,670,296, forward strand.
TTGTCTGTCTCTGTGTGTCGCACTGCGGTGGATTGGTGACCTGCCCAGGGCGTACCCCGCCTCTCACCTGAAGTCAGCTGGGATTGGCTCCAGCTTCCCTCCATGACCCTGAACAGGATTAAGCAGTAGAAGGTGACTGAATGAGTGAGTGAAGAGTTATTTGATGATAAATCACGCCCTATATGAGATGATTGACAGTTTTGGACATAACAGTTGAGCCTCATGAACAATGTACACTTTTTCCAACATAGACAAATTACTTGTTCTGCTGCAGACTGTTCTACAAGACCCCAAATTTCAGACATGTTGCTCACTGTGAGGTCCATGCTAGCTTGTTGGATTGATATTATAACTAGCAAACCAAGGTGAGTGAGCAAAGTGATGTCATAAAGTTGGTGAATATTGGCCAGTATACAGTGTTTTCAGTTTGCTACTTAGACTTAAATTACTTTGTCTAAAATGATGGATAATGTCAGCTAGCTAGCTGGCAAATACTAGCTCAGGTCAGTCATAATTCAACGTTATTACATTTTGTACTTTGAAATAGTCATGATTTATTTTTATTTTTTTACTCTTAACAGTGTTTCAAGTTTGACAGGAGGGCACTGTTTAGTTTCTCCACTAGTTGTGGTGAACGTAGACATTTTAACAATTTTAACACTGTCCCAAAGCAACTTCACAGAAACCCTGATGTACATTTAGATCTTGAATGAGCAAGCCAGAAGCAGCAAGGGACGAGGAAAAACTCCCCCACACGACATGAGGAAGAATCCTTGACAGGAACCAGATACAGTGGAACCTCTGGTCACGAGCTAAATTCATTCCCAGACTCTGTTCGTGACCCGATGTGTTCGCAACCTGAATCAATTCTTCCCATTGAAATGAATGTAAATACAGTGAATGTGTTTCAGCCTCAAAACATGTTTTTAAAGTGTGTTATGGGTTTATGTGTGGCCATAAAACATTCGTCGTCTTCGTCTTCTTCCGCTTAATCCTGTTCAGGGTCGCGGGGGAAGCTGGCGCCAATCCCAGCTGACATCGGGTGAGAGGCAGGATACGCCCTG
>JAQMCW010000018.1:3713519-3728459 GCA_030068335.1 Chrysichthys cranchii
CACATAAACCCATAATACACTTTAAAAACATGTTTTGAGGCTGAAACACATTCATTGGATTTACATTCATTTCAAAGGGAAAAACTAGTTCGTGTCACGAACGAATCTCGAAACGCGAGATCTTTAGTCTCGGAACGAATTAAGTTCGCGAGTCAATGTTCCACTGTACTGATATTTGTTGAAATCCGTGGAAATTGTGAAAAATCAAGAAAAAAACCATGGAAATGTTTGGTGGGTCGAATACCCCTCCGACGGCCAATTCCGAGGGAAAAAAGTCCAACAGAATCGCATCGGATCCCGGTTTCTTCGGACACTGAGGACGTCGAATACCAAGGTACCACTGTCCAGTCCGTTGTTAAAAGCGCTATACAAATAAACCTGGATTGAACTGAATTTATTGTGTATCGTGGAAACACCTCCGAGAGAAAACCGCGACGTTCCCGAAGCCAGTACAAATTCCGCATGTGTGACGACATAAAATCAAAAGTCACGACGTTGGAAACCGATTCAGTTTTCAAACGCTGAGATCCTTTGTCTAATGGAATAGCGATCCCACAGGCATGCTGTTCCTCCTTCGACCTTCACCGGCGTCGTTTCACCTTGAGCTGCATGCGGGAACCAGCAACTGCTTCTTGCCGCACAAGATATTTGACCGTGCCCGTGCATGCGCACACATACACGCCGGGTGTGAGTGTGTATCGATAGCACCGAGTGCCACCATTATATCTGGTACTAGGCAGAACAGTGGTCTGATTGAGACGGCGCTGTGAGACGACGGAACGGAGCGCTGAGGTGAAGTCAACCCTGTGAGCGCTCCAGTAATAATAGGAGGTCTGTTAGCACGCTGTGTGTATGTGTGTGTGTGTGTTTGTGTAGACTGTCTCATGTCTAAGCCTTGGGCTCTGGTCACAATCCTTTCTGTGTCTCCTCTGTGCTCATGGATGACTGATTGCTTGATTGCCCTCAGGGAAAAAAAAGAAAAGGAAAAAAAATAGACAGCACTCATCCTCGCTCTCAAATCGTATCGCCTGGGATGTTGCAAAATAACCATATTTGTCGGCCATATTTGTTCAGGTGATTTCTCCAAACGTATCCCAGATGGGAACAAACAAGCCAAAGTTTACCATCTAAAGGTGAGAGCTAAAGCCGAGCGTGACGAGCAAGCGCGGCAAGGTTACAGCTGTCAGCTTAGCTTCGGGCGAATTGCCTAAAAAAATTTTTAAAAACGTTCACAGCTACATCTTTAAACCTTTATTTAAGTAATAACATAGTATTATAATATAATAACATAGTTTGGTGTCACCTGAACCAAGGATCAAACTCAGGAAGGAGGCGTGGCCTGAAGTTTGGGAGCGAAATTGCGAGGAAGCTCTAGCCTGTCTCGAAAGACGATCGGATTGTTCAACGCGGACCGATTACGACTTGACAAGACCTCTGCTTTTACGCGCGGCGCTGACAGTCGAACGGTTCCACTGACAGAAAGTCAGGCGCGTTCAGAATCCGGCTTGAGCAAATGATCTGCATGTAGCTCACACCTTCGTGTTTATGCAAAAAACCCACACTTTAAACTTACGATACTGTTCATTAATTAACGATTACAAGGAATAATCGTGCTTACGTGTTTGACCTCAGCCTCAGAAAGGGCATTGTGTTTGTGTGTGTGTGTGTGTGTGTGGGGGGGGGGTGTTCCTGAATACCCAAAACAAAAACAACAAAAACAACAAAAAAAAAAATGCATTTAAGGTTCAAGGTCAACAATCACACGAGAGTTAAACCCTCACTCGGCGCATAACTTGACTCTAACTTTCCATAATTAGGGCACCAAACAACGTTTATTTGCTTCTTCTTTCCTTTTTTCCCCTCTAAAACGCCATGTACCCGTGTGATTTACGCCGCTATACACTCTGAAGAAGTCAGAGTCCTGAATTTTCTCTGCACACCGCCTGACTCCGTCCCGCAACGTCTCATTTCTGACCAAAAATAAAATCAAATCAAACAATACATTTTCCATCACGCGACACGCACCGTCCTGTGTATTGCACCTCCTAGAACTGAGTTTCAACATGACGTCACCTGGCTGATGTCTGTGCGAGTCTTGCTTGCTAAAATTAGCCTCCAGTGTGCCTGTGCAGACGCTTTCTCGGCCTGCGTGATCTCTCTGCGTGCACGCAGAAGACACCTCTGTGTGCAAAATATATATAAACGCACGTGTACGTGCACCGCATGAGTACATCTCATCGACCCTGCTGATTATAGAGATGCAACAAAGCCCCCAGACCACCTCGTGCACGTTCCTCTTCCTTGTCTGACTGCGCCGCGGGTTAGACGTACACCTACAGACCCCGCTCGTCCCCGGGCTCAGCATCCTGGCACCGTCCTCCATCAAAGGATCCGCCACGAGACACAAAACCTTCTCAGCCTGACGCACGGTCTCCCCTCGCCACGCGCTCCAAAGTTATGAGAGATATGACAGGATGTATGACCGTCAGCGAATAACAGACGAACTAAAACACCCAATTGGGCGTCTCGTACTGCTGGACTGGAGGACACAATAGGGCTAAGAGGAAACTGGTTTCCTGGTGACCTACAAAGAGTTTAAGAGAATAGTGTTTACTCCCTTTGTAGTGCACTAGGTTTGCAGTACAGGGCTGTTTGGATGAAAGAGGACATTTTGTGTGTGTGTGTGTGTGTGTGTGTGTTTATGGTGTGAGCTTGAACAGTCTGTTTTTTGGTTTTTATTTTTATTATTATTATTATTATTATTGATAAAGTGAAAATAAATGTCCTGTCCTGCAGTCCCCAATCCCCTTCCTGGTCACTACACAGACAGTGTATGAATGAACAGCTCCCTATAGAACAGTGCACTGCATTTTCCCCCCCATTAATCCTAAGAAACTATTACAAATAGTGTATTTTACACTTTTTTTTATGTTTTAAACTGCGTTTCCACCGAAAGAAAGGCCATTTTTATATATATATTTTTTTTTAAGATTTTTGCTTCCCTCAGCTCCCTCCCTCCCCCAACCAATTTCCTTTTCAATGGAAGACAACGTGGCCGAGTTTCAAACGCCTCCCGGGTCCCTACGCAAGCCCACTACATAGGGCGCACATAGGTAGCGCTGCCTGTAGCCTACATTAGCACACTCGAGTTTTCCAACTGCGTGGCGTTTGGGATGCACCCCTAACGTATTTTCCTCAGTCCAAGCACCACAGCGTGGCGAAGGAAGGTAAAGTGCCCGGAAAAAGGGTTGTGTGAGGGCAAAGGGAGTGTTTGGACAAAGAAAATGGGATTTTTAGTAATAAAAATAAATGAATAAAAGTTGATCAAGAAAAGAATTTCGTCCGTTTTGTGGTGGTTTGGCCGTTTTGAAGGATGAGAACGCGAGCGCGAGCCGCTATTTCCTTAAAGTACCTCCTCTCACAGTGAGTCTGCCGACGGAAAACAAACAAACAAAATCACTCGAGCATGTCGGATATACTGAACTGTTTTTCTGCTTTTCTAATCTTCTCCTGGCCCAAAAATGGATTGTAGACTTTCCCCATCATCTTCAGCCCGCTGTAGGTTGTGTTATTCACCCACCCTGCGTGCCTTTCTCCCCCTGTTTCGGCTTTAAATGTCCACCGTGTCCGGATGGAGCTCTGAGCAGAACCTGCACTCACCTTTAAGTTGACTTCTTTCATCCTGGTTTGGCGTGTTTTCATTAACGGGTCCGTAACACGGGACATACCGAGCATCAGGACCCGAGGGAAGATATCCTAACTCTCGGATCTTAAACTAAGGAAATCCTAAAAGTAGCTAAACAAACACCGAAAGTAGAGTCCCAGCGGTCAGTGTCCAAGCTGACTGATGTATCAAGGTGATATGAAAGAAAATAAAAACTCCATCAACTTTTATTATGCGTATATGCTTCAATATCCGTGTAGATGAGAAGGTGAAGCTGCAACCGCTGCTTCTCTGGACTTTCCTGAGACTCTCACACACAGGAAACCCGGGGTAGCCGCGTTATTTCCCTCCCAGCCGCATTTCCCTAAAAGCACCGCCTTGGTGCGTGTTGATTGGCTAGTCTGAGCACACCGACAGGACGTCCTCCAATCCTAGGGGAGGAGGCGGGACTTGTGAATGCAGGTTTCTATTTTTTTTTTTTTTAAGAAAAAAGGGACCGCGGTAGCCAAGCGACGCAGGCTTCGCGTTAAGCCGCGCCCACTTTTTTGCTTACAACCCCTATTCATACTTTGGGCCAATCAGCGTTCAGGATTTCTTATTTTGCCCGCCCCTCCCCCTCCTCCTCCGTACAGTCAACGCTTTCATTTTAGTTTACAGTAAATCTGGGTTCATTTTATTTGATCAAAATACTTCTTCAGGGTTATTATTATTATTATTATTATTATTGTTGTTGTTGTTGTTATTTATTTATATATTTTTAAGATGTTGGTGTAAAGTATATATAATAAAGTAAGAAATTATATATATATATACATATAAAGTAAGGAAAAATATATATAATAAAAAATATAAATATATATATATATAATAAAGTAAGAAAAAATGCTCTGAATAAAATATAAATTATAAATGCATCTACAATTATTATTATTATTATTATTATTATTATTTCATCTAAAAGACTCACATCAGTGTATTTTATTATAAAACCTTTGTTTCAACTTCATGCCTTTTAATATAAATATACGACACTGCCGCATGACATGAAAATCAAAATGGAAGATAAATGAAAATGAAACTAAGCTTACTATAATTAGTATTATTTCATCTGAAAGTCTCACATCAGTGTATTTTATTATAAAAACTTCATTCTTTAAAATTTTATATACATGTATGAGATGTGAAAATCAAAATGACGAATACATTTAAAATGAAATGAAAATTATCATCATCATCATCAAATGTAGTTAACATCATATATGTTTTAGGGATGTTATTTTTTGACTCATTCGTTTTTGCAATACATCACACCTTCTCAATACCACATCTACTGATTACTGACAATCATTCAACAAAATAACGTTTACACGAACGTGTTCAAGATAATGAACCATAACACTGGACATCACAGGCACCAGATGTTACAAAAAAAAAAAAAAGAAAACAGAGAAAGTTGCCTAAAAGTTTCACTCAGCTGGGCCCATGGGTGGTTTGATAGGAAACATGAAAAACACATCATCATCTAAATTTAGAGAGGTAGAAAGGGAACGCCCTGCGCAGCAACCACTGAGCCTCAGCCTTACAGCCACTCTCTGTTGGGAATTTACAGAAGTGTGAGGTGTGTGCCAGCATGACCGTGTGTGCTGATGTGTTACGCTTCTCTATGTTCACATCTCACGGAGTTAAGCTTTATTGTTCATGGCTCTACTTTTAATATTTCTACATCTCCATCTGTTTTTTTAATGTTTAATATTTACATTCCCTTTTTTTCCCCTTCGCAGATGCTTTTAGGTAAAGGACACGGAGCGAGATTGGTTTTTTTGTTTACGCATATCATGCCTCCACCTACGGTGCAGAAACAAGTGCCAGGTGTAGGTGTGCTGCAGGAGGAAGAACAGAAGAACCCACGGCTAAACAGACACCCACCTGAAACCATCACGCAAAGACACGGAGTGTCTTTCCCATGACAGCATGTCTTGAAGAAACTTTTTAAAATGTTCTTATACAACGATTTGCCAACGATTGCATTTTTGCGTTTTTATTAATCAAAGAACGCCACATCATATGTTTTATCCCTTTATAGTTACATTTTATGTTGCGAAATAGCTGCAGAATATGATCGTTCTTGTTGTCACTTATGTTATAGCACCTATAACCCCTCTGAAGTAAATAAATACGTCATAGTTGAAGACTTTCCAGTGGTGGAACACATCCTGACTGTACTGACTAAAAGCTTTCGACACTGGAGACTCCTTCCAGTTAATAATACATAACAGTCTCTTAAGAAGAATCTCGATTACGGTTTTATTTCTTCAATAAGGAGAAACAGGGCTGAATCAGCATTCATGTGCTGATAAAAATAGACACCACGAAGGTTGTTTTCTCCCACATCCCACTTCAGTCTCAGTCTGTCTGCTGGAAACCCCACCGAAATCGTCCCACAGCTACAGTGTGAGCACACACTCTTTCTTCCACTACAGTGACTCACTTTCCATTCATCTGTTCCTTTTGTGTCGCCTGCCGAAGTTGTCTTTCTCACACTCCCATGCTCGTGAGGGCAGGTGAGATGCGAGAGGTGTTCCGTCAATACCGGGACAAGAAAGACGGCCCCTCATTGTGCAGAACCTGGTTTAAGGATTTGTGATGCTTGCTTAAAGGTGGAGTATGAGATTTCACCAGCGTATCTAGACTTATTCAGACTCGTGTACAGTAATCCCCCGCTATATCGCGGGACACATTTCGTGTCCCCGGCTATTCGCGGATTTTTATTTAGAACACAGTGGTACCTTGCTATTCGATGCTAACTGGTTCCACAGAAGACGTTGAATACCGATTTCATCGAATACCAAGTCATTTTTCCCCATAAGAATTGATGTAAATCAAAATAATTGGTTCCCTGCCTCCCAAAATTCCCCATACTGATTCCCCATATTGTACCCTATTGTTTGGACATTTCACTCATAATTGACAATCCTATTAAACATAAATATAAACTAACCCTATCAAACATTGTTTTGAGTAAAAGTTGAGATCGTAGATCTTGGAATTTGATAATCTTTGGTGAGATCAGTCACGCACCTCACCTCTTTCATATTTAGCCCCGATTTCTTTGTGAACCTCACTGGTTGTTCTCAGGGCTTTTCTCTCGGCCCCAGTGCTGCCTGATCTCCCTTTCTTGCTAGACAGGGTTACCTTATTTAACCGTGAAACACTAAACAAGAAAACACCTGTGGTTATGGAGCGGTCACTCACAGATGATGCGTACACTACGGATGCGACGCTCGGTCTGATTCGGCTTTGTTTACGCCGGGCGTATGAAATGGTGGCGTGATAAAAAATAAAGTAGCTCCTATAAAGTCGTTTTTGGTTTGGATTTTCTTCGAAATATTGAAATTTGTTGAAATCCGTGGCAATCGTGAAAAATCCTGAAAAACCATGAAAACGTTTGTCGAGTCGAATTCCGCACCCACGCCGATTTCCGAGGAAAAAAATCCGGCGAAATCGCGTCGAAACACCGATTTCGTCAAATATTGAGGACGTCGAATACCAAGGTACCACTAAATCTAATATTTTGCAGATTTCCCCGGTATTTCACGGCATCCGCAAAACCTCTAGTGGATTATTTTGATGGTTTTTTCAACGGCGGAATTCGTCAAACAGATGTTTCTTGATTCGGTCACTTACTGTATGTCGGTACAGTACCGTCTGATGTTTATGACGACTGTAGTAGTTCTGAAATCCAGTCTGTAGCAAGTGGGTGTTAATTACAGTATTATACAGTATAGAAAAAAGCCTAGGCTAGGCTAGTGTACTACATGCATACAGGACCGAAAATATAAGTCCAGGCTACGCTAGTATAGTATCCAGCACATTACAGTACTCGCTCTAAATGTGACGTTTCTACGAATTCGTCACCGCGCTATCTGCTCGCAAATCTTTTCTTTATGTGTTTAATTGTATCTAGAATGTGTTTAAAGAGTGCAGGAGGAACATTTAGGGCTTAAACTATGTTTTTTTAAAAAAAAAGCATTTGGGGATGGCGTCCATGTGTCGCGGATTTTCGTCTTTCGCGGGAGGTTTTGGAACGTCATCCCTGCCAAAGACGAGCGACTACTATGCATGAAACTGAGAAACTGAGTTGTTTCCAGTATCCCCATGCTAGTTTTCCTGAAATAAAGCGGTGTACGTTTTTACAATTGAGAAAGTAGCTCCTCCCCCAAGGCCAAAAACAGAACAGTTCAGCTCTGCGCCTTTTTCTTAAATGGAAAATAAAATAACGAGGTGGACATACGCAGATTGTGTCGACGTGTTGCAAGTCATTAAAAAAAAAAAACACAAAAAAAACCCCAAGTCTGTGTGTGTTCCTGCGTCGAGTATTCTGAGGCATTTTGGGTTGCTGGGGTATATAACCGATAACACAGAGGTCACTAAGAGGTCACACAGCAGTTACTCAAAAGGACTGACCTTGAAAATCACACACACACACACACACACACACACACACCGGCTGTGTGAAGGGCCGATTGTTTGACGTTATTATGTCAGGCAGCCTAGTTCGGGAGGATAGATTACACCCTGAGAACGAGAGAGACGGAAAACAAGAGCAGAACAAAGGGAGAATGAAAGAGAAGGGAGGGTAGGAGCAAAAAAACAAAAAAGACATAGAGAGAGAGAGAGAGAGAGAGATCAAATTGCAGAAGTTTATTAGGACAAGGGGAGAACACAATAACGCGAGGAGGTACAATTATGTTTCAGCGTCCTGTCCCAAACTGAAAACCCAACCCACCCGGTTTGACTGAGCCGAAGCTGCGAGCTGTGGATATTTCTGAACTCGATCGATTTGAAATTACACTCACGCTCAACATCGAGTCTGGATCGAAAACACGATTTGTTTTTTTTTTTGGATCAATCTGAACATGAACTTATCATACCACAAGCCACCCAAACTGCTCCCTCCCAAATCGACTCTGTCCTAAGTGCACTTGTTCAATAAGGATAATGACGGTCTCTGTGGATCCTTTGTGAACCCAGACCCTCTTTATAAAGCTGATGCAGTAGATCAATGGGGACATGAGCACACGGGGCTGACGACGATACAGACTCGTCCACTTCAATCCAAAAGGACACGCCGGTATTTTTTCCCCAGCGGAAAGTTACGTGTATTCAGAGTTGGGTTGCGCACATGCTCGAGTTAATTTTTTAGAGATTTCCACGTTCAGATTCAGGTTTGCTCAAATCATCTGGCATGTAGATCCCAGCTCCGGGGCTGCCGCATCATCTACTTACTTCCTGTGCAGAAATGTGTTTCTTGAAGTACCCATTTTATACGCAAGAACTCGCTTTAAAACATCCCAAAAGAAAAAAAAGAGGATCAGGAGATAGAAAATGAGGACCAAAGAAACACTTTCCGCTGATCTACTGTACATCCAGGTCATAAAATCATAACGTTTGTGCACGTAGCTGATTACAGGAAGTCTTCAAGTTACGATGGAGATGCGCAAGTCGAAAAAGTATGTTGAATCACTTAGCCTAGCTTAGGTATCTCAGCCTAGCTTAGCCTAGCTTACCCAGGAGTCTTTTCCTGTAGAAGACATGCTTTTGAATTAAAATCAGCTCTTGAAACATACAAAAAACCCGCGGTAATGCACTGTACAGTACACCGATCCACAAGGTAACTCCATGAGTTGCAGGACACAGTGAGGCATCATGCGAGGCGAGTGATCCGGGTGTCACCCGTGTACTTGTCTTAACGTCCACGTACGTCATATACTGTTACACAGCAATGCCTGCACGCAAATTTTAAATATTTTCTAAATATTTTACAATTTTTAGCGCATCGCGATCGTCATCAGAACTTCAAAAAATCTTAAGTCGGGCCATCGTAACTCGGGGAGCACCCGTACAATGTATTTGTTTTCCAGAGCATCCTCCTGTAAAGAACACATGCTCACGGGTCGAAAGATAAGCTGACCAAACAATCGCTTCAATTTAAGCAAGCGCAAGTTCATAATTTTATGCATAAACCAGACGTGAAAGTGGTGTTAATCCACCTAATCTGCATTTGTCCTACATCATATATCGCTCCAAGGGCTTTTTCATTAACCTCCTGATTGAACATACCATAATCTACTTAATACATTACTTGGATCCTATTCAGAAATAACCTCTCGAGCGGTAATATCATGTTGGAAAAGTACAGCGTGTACATAAACGAGGCTGATCCCAGGCTCCAGACGTCTCGACCGAAGGCCTTCGGGCAAATAAAAATAAATAAATAAATAAATAAAAAACTGGTTCGATGTTAATTAGTTTGCGGCGCAAATAAATACAGTGCTTATACCTAGATGATACAGGATTACAGGTTATTGAAGGCCTTCGCCTCAGGCCATTTCCAGAGCACACTCATAAAGACTCTGTAGCAGCGAATAACATCAGCTCTTTCTCAGATTCGAGTTTCTGTTTCATGACTATTTTGTTCTGAGGACATCAGTAGTTTGGGGACGTGTCAGGGCAGCGCAGGCTAGAGCTTCATTTTGGTGGAGAAACTTCTCAACGTGATCAAGTGGACGGAATCGGGTTTTGGCCGCAACAATACATTTTGGTTTATTTACGTAGCTGAATTAATTTTTTTTTGTTTAGCTGAGATTTTTATGCAAAGCAAAAAATGCTGAGCGTTTTTTAATCTTTTAAAGTATGAATCTTTGTCAACTCAGTGTAAGGGTAGGGAAAGTCGGAAATTTATTAGCTAGTCGAGTAAAAGCTCCCGTGTGCTGCCCAGACTCATTGGTTAGTTGGCTGGCTGGAAACCTAATTGTCCAGCATAAAAAAAAGTGGTAGCTAACACAATACGATGGAGAATCAAAAAGTAAAGGCATTTATTAATGCCGTGATCACCCGCAGACCAAAAGAGAAAGCACGGCGTGGAGACATCCGCCTTATCCAATGAAGAAGAAATTCAAAAGTCAGTCCTCCCTTAAGAAAATCCTGTTAACGTTCTTTTGGGACATGAAGGTTCCAATTCTGGGGCATTTCCAAGCACATGGACAAGCAGTGAACAGTGTAAATTACTGTACATTGCTGCGAAATGAACTTCAACCTGCAACTTGCAGCAAAAGAAGAGGAACGCTGTCCAAAACAGTCTCACTGCACCATGACAATGCACGTCCTCATACAGCAGCAGGGACAGTAGAGACAGCGCGACGGCTCGGGTTCTGACGTCTCCCACGTCCTCCTTACAGCCCGGATCCGGTGCTGAGCCATTATCGCATCTTCGGTCCCCTGAAGGAGGCGCTGCGCGGCCCCAGATTCACCTCTGATGATGAAGTAAAGGAAGTGGGGTTCACCTGGCTTCAGGAGCAGAAGAAAACTTCTTCTCTATAGGACTCCAGAAGCTCGATGAACGATCCGACAAATATATCGTCTCGCATGGGGCCTATGTGGCGGTCTTACATAGGGACTGTGTGGAAAAGTGATGTGTCCAGTTTCTCACAGTTACTCCTTTTAAAGCCGTTAAATGGATTTTGCCTTTACATTTTGATTCTCCCTTGTTTAATAACGCATGGGGCGCTAATAAGCTAGTCACATTCGTTAACACACACTAAAGGAAAGAAACAAGTTTATGAGTTCGTAGGTGACTTCATAGGTTCGTAGGTGAGCACCTTCAGTTGCGTCTAAGATTTAGTCTGTAATGAAAGTCGGAATTGACTTTTTTCTACTGTTGTTTCAACTCCTTTCATCAACATGACGGCCTGGTTTTTGGTTTTCTTCTTTTGTTTTTTGTTTTTTTTTAAACCATGGTTAATGGTTTCCTACATTAGCCACGATGCCATGGCGATAGCAGTGCGGTGGCATTGATCCCTCTCTTTATCTCTACATAAAGAGAACGATGCAGCGGCGCTTTAATCCTTTAGTCCATCCACCTGTCTTGCCTCCTTACACACACGTACACTCTGCACACTCGAACAAATCAGCTTCCAAAGCTTTCCACATTCATGCTAATCCCACATCAAAGGCCAGTGCGTTATCGTCATTGTCGCCGGTGTCTCACAGATCTCGGTGCTAACTTGGCCGTAGAGCTGCGGTGCCTTCTGGAACTTTGAGTCCAACATTTGGGATCGACGTCTCCACGGGTTCCTTGTTGGATTTCTCGTTCTTTTGAGGTTGAACAATGGCTGGAAAATGGCCAGACGCAAAAGACGCTTTTGTTTTGTTTTTGTTTTTTTGGGGGTTTTTTGACAGCAAAACGTCGAGATTGTTGTTGAGATTATTGAAACTCTGTGCCAAGGACGACTCACGAGAGTAACAGAAACGCAGCATCGTCCGTGAAACGCATGAGGAGTTTTATAGTTTCCCTATAAACATAATGAATGTGTTTGAGTCGACTTTTCCGTTAATCTCGATATCCAGGAACGATGACATCCGGCATCAATATTGTCTTTGTGTAATTTTACAGCAAACTCAACATCTGATATGAAGAGAATCCAATTTTCTGCAGCGTGCCAAGCAAACGGGCCAAAGTGGGGTGCTTTATTACAATACCACGGAAAATGAGGCGTGACTCCATGATAACACTCAGGTAAATATGCTGAGGTGATATGCTGCGCGTCCTGAAATAGACTTTATTGCATTTCATATCCGCTGCTCCACACTAAGGTTTGTTCCGTCTTCCAGGCCACATCCAGTGAAATCCCGAGCTGTGGATCTCCATGCGAGAGGAGGAGGAGGAAGAGGATGGGAGGAGGAGGAGGAGGATGGGAGGAGGATGGGAGGAGGATGGGCGGGACCTCCGCTGCGCTGATGCAATCCTGCCGTCCGAGAAGAAATTGCCCAGCTGGCATGAGCAGAGCTGGGGGAGGGCGATTCTCACTTGAATCTCTGCAGCGTTCACACGCTCAGATGCACACACACACCCCCGCACACACATTAGTGTCATTTTCACATAAAAGTGCTGTTGTGACAAGACCAGGGCTAGCATATGCCAGGAGCAAGCCAATCACCTGCTATAAACACGACACAGAATGACATCTTAAGACTCGCCGGGCTGTTCATAAACACACAACATGATTTAGACGCCCATAAATCTTTCACACACGCTGCTCTCTTACACACATGCGCTCCAGATGTGTGTAACACACATCTGGCTCGGGAAGGTATCGGTTTGTTCTTAAGTCGGACGTCCCGGTTGGATTTATCGCACAGAGTGAAAAACAAATGAAAAGAAAAAACATGAGCAGAGGGGGGAAAAATAGACCCGAGGTGTTAGAAAGTGCTGAGGGGTTTTAGTGCTGAGAATCAGACCAGGTTAAGGTCAGGGCGCAAATTATGGGTGATTAGAAAGGGTTTGACCCCTGTAGAAGATGTTAAGCTAGAAAAAAATAAAAATTGAAAAGTACAGTGGACCCTCGGTTCGCGAATGCGTCGGATGGTGAACAAATCGATGTACGAGCTAGATTCCCGAACAGATCTTGTACCGACCGACGAACAAGTCCTCGTCCGACGTACAGACGGACGACTCACGCTTCACGCCACAAATATTCAGTTCCGGTCAAGCACTCGTGGTGTGAACATGTTCGACGCATTTTTCTCTGCATTTTTGCTCTATAATCTTCATTATGGGTCCCAAGAAAGTGGCTTCGAATAAACGCTCTCAGGTTGCATCTTTGAATTTCCAAGTATTTCAATTCGTGCCCTATAAAAGCTTACGTCACTGGAGTTATTCATTGTCCCTGACGTCACCGGCACAGACGCTTACACCGGTGACAAATTTCCATCAGAGATATCATTGTTTCCAAGATGCCGTCAACAGCGTCTCAAAGTACACGCCGTCGGTCGCCCCGGCATTGATAAACGATCCCGTTAAATCCTTTTTCTTATTTTACAGGAAGACTGAAAGGTATCGATAGCTCTAATGCCAGGGAAATTATCCACAAGGAAACAAAAATGAGAAATATCTTCATAATAGAGCATGGCGGGAAGCAGAGCTGGTGCTGCTGATGCTCACGCACACGTTTTTTCACACTTTGACCCGGGAAGCACCTTTTTTTGTTTGGTATTTGTTTGGTTTTTTTTGGAAATTGGCTTTAAAAAGCACCCTTTTTTATTGCTTGGGAATGTGTAAAGTTATACAGTCATGATGTTTGTCATACAGAGCTGCTTGAAAAATCGCAAACTACACCGAGGACAAGAATTTAAAAGGCAGGTTGGTCACTGTATTGTGAGAACGACTCATCCATGCGAATCAGCCACGGGGTGATGTGTAAATAAGTATATGAAGCCAAAGTGTCCCTGGGAGAGCTAAAATATTTCAGAAACTTTGATACAACACACCAGAGCTCCTAACAAACATGCAACACAAACATGCAACCCACACACACACACTGTAGTCCACTGCCAGTGAAATATGTCGCTGATCAGACTCTGCCCTCTCATTTCCTGCTTCTTTGGAGAGATCTATATGCACTCCTGTCAGATCAAGCCTAACACCCACACACCCGCACACACAAACACAAATAGCCCTGATGGATGCTGTCAGCTGCTTCAAATAGCCCCAACCCCCTAATCTCGCTGTTACAGCCTTGTCTTGCTGATGATGTCAACTGTTGCACTTCCAGAAGCCAATTTCTGCATTTTGTTCATCTGCTGACAAAGCGCGATGCCTGGCAACCGAGCAACACATCCTGCACAACAAATATTGCTTAACTGATCCTCAGCACATAGTGTGCAGTGTGTATTAGTGAAGCGAAAGCC
Organism: Chrysichthys cranchii; assembly: GCA_030068335.1. Lineage (NCBI taxonomy): Eukaryota > Metazoa > Chordata > Actinopteri > Siluriformes > Claroteidae > Chrysichthys > Chrysichthys cranchii. The sequence continues at coordinate 3,727,930 of JAQMCW010000018.1, forward strand.
TCAGCCTTAAAAGCCTCAAAAGACGTTCATGACCTGTTAACAAGTCCCGTGCTGAAGTGTCGAGGAAGCACTGGTAAGCGTTTCGATGACTTATGAACATATGAAAGTCCTGACGATGCATGTGTTGCTATTAAAGTCTCTTAAGTTAAGTAAATGCCCATAACAATCATGACAATAACCAACCGATATATTTTATAACTGTTTACCAGACTATTGTTTTAAAAACACGGTTCTAATATGTTGAGGTTTCTGTCGTTATGCCTAATTCCCATTAATATATACAGTGGAACCTCTGGTCACAAACACTTCCGAACACGAACACATCGGTTTCCGACCAGAAAATGTGACAAAATTTTGCCTCTGGTCACGATCACGCGATCGGGTGCTGAACAAACACAGCCCCGGACATTTTTCCCTTCCGCTTCGTACGCGCCAATGTTTTCCCGTTTTCCGTTTGCGTATTGCGTACCTAACAAAGACGCACGTGTCCCTTTAATCGGTCTCGCTCAGATGTGCGTTCATTGGCTGTA
>JAQMCW010000018.1:3738745-3750617 GCA_030068335.1 Chrysichthys cranchii
ACACCTACGGCCAATTTAGAGTCGCCAATCAGCCTAATCCCCTCTGTGCATGTCTTTGGACTGTGGGAGGAAACCCACGCGGACACACGGCCAGGTCGACCCTGGGGATCAAACCCATGACCTTCTTCCTGTGACGCAACAATGCCAACCACCACACCACCATGCTGCCCAGGTGCAATAAATATTTCAACTTAATCGTGCCCACAGTCCTCTTTCTTCTGACGAGCTTCTGCTTTTTTTTGAATCAGGATAGGCTACAGGCGGTTAAAAAAAAACATGCTTCTCCTAAGCACAGTAATTTGCTTTTTCATAGCAACCCCTAGATTAGATTTTAGCCCTCTAGAAACCTCTGAAAGTCCTCCTACGACCTCCTAACTCCTACAAAAGAATCACTGTAGAAAAGGATTAGCATTCAGAAATAATTTGGCATGCATGCAGTTGGTTTAATCCCCAACAGATGGCGATAAGTAACTCTTATTCAAGCAGGATGTGTAATTTAATCCACAAAGGGCGAGTGCGCAATGAGTTGTGGCTCTCGATGTCCGAAACGAAACCCTGCCACCACTCTGAACCTTTTATGGATAAGCTTTCGATTTATGTCCAGTATATTCTTATAACTTAAATATATTCGCCTAAAACCAAGGTCAGGATTAAGGGTTAGGGTTAGACGCAGTTTACTGCAAAAACCTGCATGTTTTTGAACAATGGGAGGAAGAGTCCCAGAGAACACCCAGGCGAAAGTGTGGAGAACGTGGAACTAACCCAACACAGTATATAACCCAGCACCAGCTTCAGAAACGAATCCTGTGAATACAGCCAAACAGATTTTTAGATCCGTTTCTCCTGCAGACTACTATATTCTGGCATCAGGGCGGAAACTGCTCAACCAGGACGCATCATTAAAACAATCCACTTGCTCTGTTTTTATTGCCAAACCTGCTCTTAAACAGCACAAACAGAGGCTTGGTGGTTCGCCATAGGACTGGCTTGATGAGGGAAAAACCAGCAGGGGTGACAAATCCCGCCAGGCTAGCGCAAAACTGTGAAGATGAACGAACATAAAACAAACAAACAGAGGAAGTACATGTGCTGGCACAAATACAAGCAAGCCAAGGGGGTTCATGTGGAAGCAAATTAATGCTGACTTACTTTTACATAATCACATACAGTGGCCTCCTTAATGTTTGGGACAGCGAGCGTTTTTTTTTTTTTTTCTTCGAGTGACCCCTCTGCTTCTCGGTGTAAAATTTTAAATCAAACACTTCAGATGTGATTACACTGCACATCCCACACTTTAATTTAACCCTGGAGCACCACGGGGGTCATGTTTGACCCTGACTTTTTATGTCACCCTTATTATTCAACCCACTCATTGGTTGGTGGACATTAGTGGACATCCCAGAAGGTCTCATAAGGACCATTCCCATTATGGTAAGGTGGTCTGGGTCTTCCAGGGTTAAAGGCATATGCATACATTTCAAATAAAAAAAAATTTTAAAAACACACACATACATATATTAAAATATATATATATATATATATATATATATATATATATATATATATATATTTCAGGGCACCAAAATGTTTGGGACAAAGAAATGGTAGGTACATTAAAGTCGCCATGTTTAATATTTTGTTGCATATCCCTTGCACGCAATGACTATTTGAACTCTGCGATTCATAGACATCACCAGGGGCTGAGTGTCTTCTTTATATTGATGCTCTGCCAAGCCTCTACTACAGCCAGCTTCAACTCCTGCTTGTTTCAGAGACCTGCCCCTTTAAGGTTCTTCTTCAGCATACGGAAGGCATGCTCCATCGGGTTTAAATCAGGTGACGGGCTTGGCCATTCAAGAATCTTCCATTTTTTTTATCCTTGAGAAACTCTCGTGCTGCCTTAACGGTACATTTGGGATCGTTATCTTGTTGCAGGATGAAGCGCTGTTCAGTGAGCTTGGAGGCATTTCCTGGAACTTGATAAGACTGATAAGATGTTTCTGTACACCTCAGAATTCATTGGGCAACGGCCACCAGTTACATCATCCATGAGGATAAGTTTAACAAATGAATGAAATGAAGCAATGAAACACACCTGAGTAATCACAAACACCTGGGAAGCCAATTGTCTCACGGCAAGAAGGTCCTGGGGTCGATCCCTGGGGTCGACCTGGGCGCCTTTCTTCCTTTGTGGAGTTTGCATGTTCTCCCTGAGTCCGTGTGGGTTTCCTCCGGGTACTCTGGTTTCCTCCCACGGTCCAAAGAGGGGATTAGGCGATTCGGCTACTCTAAACCGGCCGTAGGTGTGAATGTGCGCGTGAACGGTTGTCTGTCTCTGTGTGTCACCCTGCGCTGGATTGGTGACCTGCCCAGGGTGTGACCCCGCCTCTCGCCCGAAGTCAGCTGGGATTGGCTCCAGCTTCCCCTTGAACGCGACCCTGAACAGGATTAAGTGCGTGAGTGAGTGTATAAAAAGTGCACACATGGTAGAACTAAAATGTATGCAAATGGCCAAGTTCTACCAGTCTGGACTGTGTACGTTAATCACGTCTGAATTGTTCGATTTCAAATTTTACGCCGAGAAGCAGACAGAAAAGTGAAGTCAAAGAAAAGTGGGTCTTTGTCCCAAACATTATGGAGGGCACTGTAGTTTATTATTTTCCTACATTAGAACACCCCTAAGTGTTGTATTGTTGGCTTAATATTAGTTTTTTAGGATTTGAACAGTCAAACCCCCAGTCTAACAGAAGACTCTATAAAAGTTAGAAGTACAGGATACATATGTGGTGTTGCGTTTCTGTAAGATTTTGATACCAAATGTACCTAAGAGACGAAGACAGATTTAAACAGATTTGGTCATTTTGCTACTTTACAACTTTAAACCGAATCATGAACATCAACGTTCACGATGTATGATTTGTTTTTCAGTTCCCTGCACGTTTCATCAGAAGGCTTAAACGCAAGATGCCATTCGTTTACTCCATTCGTTCCCAGAGTCGGGAGTTCGTGAATGAAATTAACGCACTTGTTTCTTTTTTTTTTTTTTTAAATGTTGATCATGTTTAAGATCGAGGACTTCGGAATATTACGGTTAATGCAAGAGAAAATAGCTTTTAGTGGCTTTAAAAATAATAAGTGAACAATCAAATACTAAATAAAGAGTTTTTTTATTCCCTCCTTGATGACAGAAGGAGACTGATAAATAACACAGGGTAGGGACTTTCAGATTGTTAGAGTCTCAAAACTAAAGACTGTTTTAGCACACAGCCAACGAAAGGCTAGTGGTTTTGGGTCTTGCTTGGACAGGACGTAGTATTTTCCAGATAAATGTCAATCCTACTCTTGATCCAGAATGGTTTAGTGGGTTCGAGTGGCATGGAATTGTATAAATGGTATCTTCGTGTATCTAGATAAGAAAAAAAACTGGAAAAAGTTTCTGTATGTAAAAATAAATCTATACATGATGACCTACACATGATCCTAACCCTAACTTTAACCCTGCCCCTACTCACTCGTATCCAGTAGGGGACTGTAAAAGGATGGGTTACCATTACTTACCCAGCTGTAATACTAGTGGAGAGTATTTTTAGCATCTTAGTGTTTAAAATGTTGTTGATCTGTGTTTACTTATTTTACCAAATATTTACTGGGTAAACACTTAGGAATTAGGGGAATATAAAAGGAAGGGTTACCAAAAAGATTTCGTGGAATCTTCGCAGTATCGGAAGTATATTTGTCATTTAATGCGCCTGTTGTGAAACTTGAACATGTTGAAAACATGATCTATACATGATATCCTACTAATATGATCTGTGGTCAAGAAATACTCAGCAGATTTTATGAATCGGTTCTCGGATGGGCGAATGGAGGGTTACTTGAAAGTATGGATCAATAAATGGAAGAATGGATGAATATTGATCCATGGCGTGGATGGACAGATAGTGGGCTGATTTCTTGTATAGATGGATGAATGGGTGGGTTGCTTGAATAGATGGGTGAACAAATGTAAGGATAAATTGATCAATAGGTAGATAGATGGATAGTTGGTTAATTGCTTGGATGGATAGACGGCTGGATGGATGCTTACTTGCATGGATTCATGAATGAATTTATGGACGGACAGATGGTTGAAGGGATGGTTGGATAACTAGCTAGATAGATGGACAGACCAATAGCGCATTAGCAACTTGAATTTCGGGATATATGGACGGACGGATGGAATGGTCGTATGCCTGAATGGTTAGTCGATTGCTTGCTTGAACAAATGAAATAACGGAGAGCTAATTAGTTGCTCTTCAGACTGGATGGACAGACAGGTCGAGGAATGGTTGGTTGATCGGTTGGCGGGATTATCGTTTGTTTGATTGCTGGAATGAAAGACTGGAGGGAGGGACTGATTGGTTGTTTGAATGGATGGATGTCTGAACATGGCACGTCGATCAAGTGAACAATGCTGGAAAAAAGACGACTACAAAGTCGGTGCGGTAATTGGATTCATGGCCAGCTTTCGTGCCTAGAGAGGACATTGGTACAAATGCCTTGCATCTGTCAGTGATCTCCAGCTCATGGCTACTCATTTAGTTTTCCTTTCATATTAAGTTTTCTTGATAAGTGGCTTGAGGCATGAGTGGCCATTCTAATGCCAGAATATTATTATATTTTTAATGCCAGGCCATTTATTTCCCCAAGCTGCAAAGTCACATGATGAGTAATTTCATCCCCTCTGGGGACAGAGAGCCAGGGAATTGTTGTGAGTTTTACTCCAAATGGTCTTTGATAGATTTTACGTTCTTGTTATTCTCAGGAACGTGTTCATAAGGTTGTACTTGTGGAATCCAAGCAGACTGGGATGCATTTCTTACTACTTCTTCATCATTCAAGACATGTACGCTGGGTGAGAGTTTTGTGGACATAAAAGGTCTTGTTAGCCCCCGTGTCAGCAAGTAGTCACCAGCAATTCATCTCTATCGTGTCTTCAGGGTTCCCTTTCCTTTCCTTCCCTTCCTGTTTCCTTGTACAACCCCCATCACACACTGCTCTCCTGACATCGTCTTCCTTCTGCAACCCTCTTTTTGATCCTCACTTGTGTCCTTTGTCGGTTTTCCTGCTTTTTACCCTTCCTGTCCGTCCATCCCGAGCCCTGCATGCCTGCTCGTTCTCAATCCGTTCCTGGCGCAAGCTGACGAAGTGGTGCGGTGTGGTATTTCGAGAATTCCTCTCCCTGACCAAACCAGAAGCCTCTTGGCCGAAGTCCTCCCTACTTCCCGACCTCTTCCCAAATAAGGCTTCCCTTCTTCCAGCAGAGGAGGTGAAAAAAAAGAGGCAAAGTGCAATGTGGGTAGAAGGAGGGAGAGCTTGCCGAAGAGGAAGGCTTAGAGGAAAAAGGCCATGTCCTTTTAAGGCCACAGTTTCCTTTTCTCTCTCACTCTCTCCATCCTCTGTGTGGCTAGTTCTCTAATGGTGAAGTCATAGCAGCGCTCCTTGTCTTAAGCTTGCTCTTTTCAGAGGGAGGACTCTCCTAGCGCTGCATAAAATACCCACGCCCAGAGATCCACACGCGCATACTTCCAAACGCACACTCCTTCCGAACCGTGCGGAGGACCTCCAACCTCAAACTTAAAACACAGTGAGTACGTCTTTCATATCTTTTGGTTTTTCTCATCTTTCCGAAGAACCGCAGAGATACATGAGAAGGAGTTTCGGACTATTAGGGATCCTGGGCCATGATTAATATTCTTGAGAATTTCTAGAAAGTCAGGTTTGTCCAAGTGACACACTGAACCTTTATACAGTTGTGCTGGTCCTCGCAAGTCCTTACCGAGTCTGAGGACCTCTAGCATTATGTTCTGTTGTGATGTTGTACGTACATGATTTGAAACATGATCTGAAAAAGCGAACAAAGACTATTATTGAAAAGAAAGAAAAAAAGAAAAAAAGAAAAAGAAAAAAACACCCCTCCCTCCCAAAAAAAAAAAAAAAAAAAAAAAAAGCCCCAACGATGGTACATGCTTGGAATTCCACGTCAGTGAGTCTGGAAAGTTATCCACAAAAAGTCTTGGATCTTATTCATGCATAGTTTTGAATTGGTGGGAGGTTTCTTGAGGGATAATTAGTAGCACATTTGCTCAAAAATGAAGTGCTTTTTTTTTTTTTAATATATTTTTCTCACAACTCTGCTTGTGCAAAAATACAGTCCTTCCAACCGTGGCGGATCTCTGGCTCTGCGACTTTTGTAACGTAGCTGTGGAAAAAAAACGCCTTTCAGCGTTTCATCACTAACACAAATGATTGCCATAAAAGGCCCTAACTAGGAGTACATCTACCACCAAGTCCCCATTCCAATTTATTGACTGTCAGTGCTGATTCTTGGACACACACACACACACACACACACACACACACACACACACACACACACACACAAAGGCTTACAGGCTCTCAAATACTCAGTCATCACCGCTAGACATGTGGTATACAGAACACACTCCCTAAAGTAAACCTTGGAACATTTTACAATCAGACCTCCAAAAGATTTCTATGGACTGTTTGTAGGAACCATCAGACTTATTATATTATAGAATTATTATATTAGGTCAGGAATGTCCGTCTGTTATACAACAGTAAAACCATTTAAGAATTAAAACGATTCTCAGGTCATTGTTGAACGAAAACATAAAACGAAAATCGGTCAAAGAATTGTCCATCAATAGGCCTGGCTCTTCTATGGTCCTGCTGTAAAGGACCTTTTCTGGCAGGAATACGTGGAATAGACGAGCAGTAGTTAACTGAGCTTATAAAGACGTCTGCTTAGTATTCCAGCTGCCATTCAGAGCTGATGTCATTACATCAATACACGTGTTCAGCCATTCCACAGATCAGCGCTCCAGAAGTTTCTTCACAGCCAATGTGGCAAAAGACTGATGGACTGTCTAACTGGAGTTAGAAGGCAGGGAGGGAAGAAATCGCAAACATTTGTATCTCCAGAAGATTTTCCAATCTCAGCAGCTCATGCAGCAAATCTGAGAGACGGAGATGTTTTTTGTTTTTTTCCGTCCTGCTTGAGCATCAATAGTGCAAATAAGCATGTATGGATAAAGGGACTATGATGGTAGTACCAGGTGCAGGGCAAATCACAGGTTTTATTTTAATATTAATGCTTTTGTTCTTATACGTATGTGATCATAGTTCCCATAGTAACAACTCGTCCGTGAGGATTTGAGACGACGAAGCTTTTTTGTTAACGTTTCCGGAAGGAGTCTCCAGTCCTAGTACTTTCCAATGCAAGCGTTATTAGGTAACCTTAGGTTTTCCACCATGAGGAAAAAGAAAAGTTCCTTGCAAAAAGGTTAGTTTGTGGTATTGATGTGAACAAAAAGTGAGGGACGACTATTCATAGGTGCTCTCGATTACGTGATAAACAGTTTACATCATTTATTGCTACTGTTATCTTGATATTCTTTATTTAATAAAAAAAAAAAAAAAAAAAAATCGGTGGCAGGCTGCTGTGATAAAGGAGAAATGAATCTCCTCAGGATGTTCCGTTATTGGAAATGAATCGACGTCGGTTGCACCACACCGCTTGGTCATTGCATTGACTTGCATTGTCAACCTCTACGAACATTTGAATGTGAGAATAACAGTCGCGCCATGGTTCATATTCACATAAGAGAGTGTTTCAGATCGCTGGACAGGATGAGAGGGGTTTTATAAGGTGGAGTTCCTGTGTGGTTTCTGGTCAGCAATGTGCACGAACATCCAGACTGAAAAAGAAAATGGCTTAACGCCAAGTTGTAGAGTGTTTTATGTCTTAACCAGGGTGTGTACAAAGTCTAACAGTTTGACTTGCATATTCTTGCCAACCTCTAACCTCCAGGCCCGGAGAGTTGTCGTGTCCAGACATCAAGATGGCAGCACAGGTGACAGTGCTGCTGACTCCATTGAGCTGCTACTATGTGTGGGCTTGGCACGTAGAAAATGATAAATGTGCTTGTGCAACCTTTGGAGCTTCCTTTGGCACAGTGCTTCAGCTCAGGTTAACTCACTAAACAACCGATTTCAAATTGGACTTTTTCCCCCGACTACAACTGAAATAAATAAATAAATAAATAAATCAGCTGTGTTCAAACGAAGACTCTTAAAGGCTGCTACAAATGGGCTTACTTTTATTTTCTGGCAGGAACACGTGCATGGTTTTGGGAATAAACTTGTCACATAAAGATGTCACAATTGCTCTGATTTCCTTTTACGTGGCAGCTTGTGTCCGCAATATTGGTTGTTGGCTGTTTTCCACTGGTTTGGGATTGGCTTGTGGCTTAAAGTAACATGTTTCTGCAGAAGTGGATGGGGGACTGGGACACGGCTCATGACACACCATCTTAAACTGATTATTCTTTTAATAAAATGTCTGTTCGTACTGGAGTAGGACATTCAGATTCAGTGCACTTTTAACTGATGTACACGATGTAGAGTCAGGTAAGTCAAATCAATAAGAAATGTCATACAGGAAATACTTGTTTTTTTCATGTTTTGAGCTTCGTACTCTAGGATTAGTTGTAAGATCCCCCCCCTACAGTCAGATCCACTGAAATCCCCTTCAGATATGAACATCTCAGAGCCTACCCTACTCAGGAGCGCACATTCTTTCTCCTTGCTCGTAAGTGTAACTTTCATTTTCATGCATTTTTATGGAGCAGGGAACCCCAGCCATGGCCAACAAAGGTCCATCCTACGGACTGAGTCGCCAGGTGCAGGACAAGATCGATAAGAAGTATGACCCTGATCTTGAGCAGCGTCTGGTGGAGTGGATTATGGCCCAGTGCGGTTCTGGAGTGGGGAAGCCTGCAGAGGGCAAACATGGCTTCCAGGATTGGCTGAAAGACGGATGTGTGAGTGATCATGTCCCTCATGATGATGCTATAAACGATGGCTTCAAAGACCTTAATCGGAAGACTTGGATGATCTCAGGATATTCTTTAATGACAATGGGAGCTATGGAGGCCAGTTTGTAGATCAAGTCTGTGTAGCACTGGTATACCAGCGCTAGGCTTCATTATGTATGAGAAACTTTAGTAGTTGGGGCATAATATATCTTCAGCAAACAAATTTACTGCTTTGAGTGCCTGACTGCAGGTTTTTCAACACGGTCCACCTGGGAAACTACCCAGTATCTTACTTAAAACACTGGACAAACTGAGCTAAGTCATTCATGAACGCACTGATCAGGAGCAGTACTAATTACACATGGATGAGTCCCTGAGTGGTACAAAGATTTTGAGTTTGACTCGATAGCCAACCATGACCAAGAGAGCACCGTTGCCCCTGCTGTCTGGTTCAGAAGGAACCCGTGTTCTCAATCAAAGAAACATCAAATCATGGTCATGTGTGAGATTTCTAAAATCAGAATAGAGCTAAAAAGAGAATGGAGGAAATGTACGCCTTTACAATCCCAGATTGGTAGCTGTTGCATTAAAGAGAAAGGGAATTGGCCATGCCTACATTTGAAGCACCAACACTATTAACTATTGCGTAAAATCCATCGTGACTTCTTCTTTACAACGCTCCAATACCCGAGCGATCGTTTAACAGCCTTCTTGGTGTCTCTCAGGTCCTGGGCGAGCTCATCAACAGTCTCCACGATGGAGAAAAACCCATAAAAAAGATCCAAAGCTCACCAATGGCCTTCAAACAGATGGAGCAGGTGTCTCAGTTCCTTAATGCTGCAGAGGCATATGGTGTGACTAAAACCGACATGTTTCAGACTGTTGATCTCTGGGAGGGTGAGTAAACCAATATGTGGTTCATCACTTTGTAAAATGGTTCAAGACAACTATATTAAGTCCCAGGAGATGCGCCAGAAGCTATCATGCTTACATGTCTACTTGTGTTCTCTGGCTGCTTCTGTTAAAAATAATAACACTGCTTTTCTATACTCAAAGGAAAAGACATGGCCGCCGTGCAAAGAACACTGATGGCGCTTGGCAGCATTGCAGTCACAAAGGACGATGGGACTTTCCGTGGTAACCCTGACTGGTTCTTCAAGTGAGTAAGGGATAGGCTAACGGTGCAACGTTAATACTTTATAGTGCATTCAAGGGTTGGTTTGGGGTTCTACATAACGTCTCAGTGTGACAGGGGGACACTTTGTTCCCCCATGAAACCCTTAAGGGTTTCTCTAGTGGGATAAAGCCAAGAATAATTCGAGCTCTAGATTTAACCGGTTTTTCTTCCCCTCCAAAGGTTGGATTCTCAACTATCTATTTTCTAGCTGAGCTGAAAATCTGTATTTTCTTGCTGTGGCTTAATGCTCCTTATAACATTCTTCGAATGCCTTGTGCTATTGTTCCTGTGAGCTATATTAGCGAAGAATGGTGGAAAAATGAACACAGTGTCTACTTGGATTATTTATTTATTTATTTTTTTCATACCCAACAGACAAAACTACATGGTCTTGCTACGCTCAACAGTACTATAGATATTAATATATCTAGCTTTCTACAGGGTTTAGCTTGGAATCTTTTCAAAAAGGGAAACCTTGACTGACCATGAACCTTTAAGGTGGTCCCCAGCAAGGACAAATCGGAAAACCTAGACGTCTACATAGGACAGCACTGATATTCCTTCATTAGGGCATATAAACTTGTACCTTTGTGACGATTACGGTGTACGCATTAAGAAGATATGTCCAGCATTACTTTTCTTTGCCTATTACAGGAAAGCTCAGGAGAACCGAAGGGACTTTTCTGAGGACCAATTGAAATCGGGGAAGAATGTTATCGGTCTGCAGATGGGCTCCAACAAAGGGGCATCCCAAGCTGGCATGACGGGCTACGGTAGACCCAGACAGATCCTAAACCCTTAAATCCACTCAGTTCGAAACCCCGCCCATCCCTTTCCTAATTCCCCTTACCACTTTAAAACATGCGCTAAAGTCTTAAATCTACCACACCAACCATATGAAGACAGCAGAAGGTCATATACACTCATGCATTCATACACTGCTCACATGCAAAATCAGAAACCAACCAAGATTTCTGTTGTACTTCTGGAACAACACGTGACAAGTTGCTGAAAACGTTAAAGAAATCCCCAATATACGGCACATGATTGATGTACATTTGATAAATTTTGGCTTTTGTCCTGATGCTCGACGTGATTTTTTTTTTGTGCCAATGTCATAAAGGAGGTAACTGACTGCCAGAAGATTTTAATCATTTGGACGTCTGTGACAACACCTTTATTTTAGCAAACCTGTACTTCTGTGATCAAAGATCTATGCAAATAAAGGTATGCTGAAACAAGTAATTGGAATAAGATTGCAATTTCTAAAATGTGAGGCTGTTTGGGTTTTTTTTTTTTTTCCCGTCTGAGGCCCAGGACAGGCACAGCCCTCGTATTTTTGTAATTTGTCTAATTAAAAAGACGCCTAAAAAAAAAAATAAAAAAACAGGCAACAAAAAGGAGGTTTTATTTCTGCTTCTTGAAATGGAATAAGCTGGAACTTATTTTAAAAACACACCAAAAAGAATTAAACATTTCAAAAGTATGGAAAGACAGTGGAACCTCGGTTTGCGAGCATAATTCGTTCCGGAGACGTGCTTGTAATCCGAAACACTCGTATATCAAAGCAGGTTTCCCCATAAGAAATAATGGAAAGTCAGATGATTCGTTTCACAACCTACAAATATTTATATAAAAATGATTAATACAAAATATTACATTGTAAAAATACATAAAGCAGACTATCCTGCACTTTACCTTTGAAAAGACTCGTGGCTGGGGTGAGGGACACAAGTGAGGAAGAGAGGAGGAGGATTATTGTGTAGGATGACTTTCACTACAACTCACAGAATCACTGCAGTCTGTCGCTCACTGG
>JAQMCW010000018.1:4051962-4063145 GCA_030068335.1 Chrysichthys cranchii
GACCTGTAGCAAGCATCAAATTTGAAATGAGCTCATTTTGTGCATAAAATTGTAAAATTTCTCAGTTTAAACAGTTATGTTATCTATGTTCTGTTGTGAATAAAATATTGACTCCTTTGATTTGAAAGTCTTTGTTTTTTCGTTTTATTCAAATTTAATGAACGTCCCAACTTTTCTGGAATTCGGGTTGTATTTCTTAGTGCTGGGAATTGTTGCAAAATTTTGCCCATGGTAGTTGTAGATATTTTACAGATGTGCTGTGAGGGCATTGGATCAAACTGGAGTATTCCTTTATGCGCATTTTAGTAAATCTTTGGAAATGTTCTTATGGGTAGTTAATTACAATAAACATAAGGAGGGTTAATGAGCTAATCAATTGAATCATCTTTCTTTCACTAATGATCTTATATGCTTAAATAATTTCATTAGTGAAATCCAATCACAGGAAAAGGTCTGTGTTCGAATATATTAAAGCCCTACCTGTAAATCAAGCTTTTTTGTTTAAATTAATCAAGCATTTTTTTTTTTCTTTTTTACTCTAATTTTCTGACTCAGTATCTGTATGCTGCGATAAGTGAAGTCACAGCTCTCGTTCCTGTACACTGGGAGTCCATGTACGCTCTGGCTATCTATACGGCTGAGAGGATAAGGCAGAGATGGCCTATTCTACTATCAACAGAGTCCCAGCAAGACATGGAGATCTGGGTAATTCAACCTCAGTGCCAAATACTCACCCAGAGATAAGTAAACTGCAGCTCAGTAGTTCATTTAGAATGATCAGTTCATTCAGGAATTATAGCCCACAGCTCATTGCACTACACTGATATCAGATATGTATGTCATCTAATAGTTGCTGCTGTAGTCATAACTACTGCACTGTGCTCATCCTAGGACTCTTAACAACAATGTGCTCAAACTAAACTTCCATTTAACACACTTGGTACTGCTTGATTTAAAGCCCAGTTATGTGAGACTTGCTATCTTCTGCTTATGGGCTCGGCCCATGGACAGCTGTACACATGCATATTTTGATACAGGGCCAAAGGGTCAGTATGTTTATAGCTACAGTTGTACAAAGCTGAAAATGTGAGGGTGAAACTAGAATCCAGGTTTCTGTAACAATCTTGCCAGAGGTAATGTACGTGCTAACCACAAACAAAACTTGGCAGTGTTAAAATAATGTTATGTCCTGAAAACGTATGTCTTGAAATAAACTGCTCGGACAGCACACAACACGGAATAGTAGAATGTTGAGCTAACATAACTAGAACTATAGACAGTATGCTGCTAACACTGACATATCTAATGCTGGGAATGCTAACAGACTCAGACCTTACAAAACCTGATGCCCCTGACACAAAGGGATGCAAATTTGGGTGGCAAGCTAACCAACAAAGCTAGGCAGCAACTGATTCAAGAGCACTTATTACCAGTCTCAGTGTTTGAGTGTTACCTATTGAGTTGGCTAACATTACCTCAAGATGTAGCTAACAGCTAAACCTCTGTTAAAATGGGGTAAGCTGGCTTACATCACCTTGAGAAATAGCTAGTGGCTAAATCTCTGTCGAAATGGGCGGACTTGGCATATGATCAAAAGCTAGCAGGTTGACAGCTTTGCTAACACAGCCAAGCATCAAGTAAGTGCAACATGAGACATAGCAAGGCAGTTAAGTAATATTACTTACTAGCTAAAGGGAAAGAAGGCCTGCTCAGCATTTGTCTTGCAATCTTTTATCTCTCTTGGCCCTCGCCAACAAACAACACCCAGTCCAGGATTTACTCATGCCCAGTCTCTTGCTCAGTCACTTTCTCTTTTGCTCTTTCTGGCTCTCTTTCTCTTTTGTACTGATGATATCAAGCTAGCTTCTTCTTCTAGCTACTGAAGACCCATAGTTGTTGTTGTGTGACGTGGTGGCAAAAAGTGTTACGCAGTTCTCTCAGGAGGTCTCAGGGTCGCTCCACCAGAGTTATATGGTGCTATAACTGGCATTCCAGGTACAGAGTCAGGGTGGAAGATGAGCCATTCATTATCCTACTCTAGGCATTGTGCCTAAGAAGAGGATGGGTTCCCTTTTGAGCTTCGTTCCTCTCTGCTTTATTCTTTATATCATCTTAGGAAGTTTTTCCTTTAAGTGTCGCAGTGTCTGGGATCTCCGTCTTGAGGTCTGCTTTGTGATCATGTCTATTATTAAAAGAGACGCACAAATTAAAATGTATTTGAATTGAAATAAGGCGCAAAAAGACTCCAATCAAATTGTACAGTTGTTTCTGTTCATGCGAAACCCAAAGCCTGCCTCATAGTCATAGTTGAGTGAATAGCCAGTAATAAAAATTTTATTATCTGGATGTGTAATGACATTAGTAAGATGTTTGTGAATTTCCTGCAGCTGTCTCTGTTGAATGAGTCTTGCTGTGAGTCCAGAGCTCTCCAGGCCCCTCCGTCCAAACAAGCCATGTGGGCTGTTACCACCAAAGGGGATATCATGGTGCACGAGCCTTCACCCTGCTTAGAAGCTCCTGCTCAGTATTTACCCTGTGAACAGATGTAAGACCTGCTGTTATGTTCCTATTCCGTCGATATCTATCACCGTTTTTCTTGCTTTAAGGAGTTGCTTGCTGCATGCTCACATCATCACGGGGCCTCTTCTTGCACCACTTATTTGCATGAATTCTTGTTTTCATTTGTTTTCTATTTAAACGTCTTCTATGAACTTGCTTGGCATGGCATGATAGTGCTTATGTATTTGTATGTACGAATGTATGTGTATATGGGCTCAGGTTCTGGCGTCAGGTCCCTGGCCACCTGCTTTCTGTGGAGTCTAACAGTCTGGGTGTGGTTTGGGGCATCGGCTATGATCGCACCGCCTGGGTCTACACATGGGGCCATGGTGAAAACCAAGCTCAGGGTAAAACTTTAAGATACACCATCCCTGATAGAGTTAGAGCTCCCATCCAGCCTTGCTTGTGCTTGCATCAGCGTGTCAGTGGCATGTTAGCACCATCTGCACCATCACTGTCCTGGTAATCACTTTTGATATGTTACAATATCAACTTACACCAGATAACAAGGGGAATCAGCGGACACTGACTGATATCAGGAACGTTTACATCTATGAGAACCAACGCTGGAACCCTGTCACAGGATACACAAATAAGTAAGTCACACATCACACTGCAGTTATTTTCTCCAGCAGGTTTGCTAGGCTGATTAACTTTATTATTCCTCAGGGGTCTGCCTACAGATCGGTACATGTGGAGTGATGCCCTTGGACTGAAGGAGTGCACCAAGGAGAGCACCAAACCCCCCTCCCCGGAGTGGAAATGGGTTGGTCCATACATTACGTAGTGTTAATATATTAGGGCTATGTAGCTGCTCTTCTTGATGTGATGAGTGATTTGATATATGAAAGGTAAATGTAATTTTAAAAGATTCAGATTTCTATTCCTTAATCTCTGACCATCACATCAACATGGCATGAGCGATTACCACAATAATTTGGACAAGTTTCAATGTACTGGGAGAAAATTTTAAACAAACCTTTAGTGGAATTTGTGTCAATATAACATAAGCAAGGTTTCCGTGGCAGTTTTGCGCAAAATAGAAATGTGTATTTCCACCGAGTGATGATATGCAATTAAGCAGGGTTTTCTCTTCGTGCAATAGTTCTTACAGAGTACTCTTTTTAGCATTTCCATTTGCACTTCGTTATTTCATGTGAGTTACGTGCCAAAAATATTGCTTTGGTGAAACGTCTGAAAAACTGCTTCATGTGAGCATGTGCACTTTTTGGGGAGATTTGAGGGTAGGTTTTTTTTGTTTGTTTGGGGGGTTTTTTTGTTTTGGTTTTTTTTTTTGCTTGTTTGTTTTTTTTTCAAAATTTACATTTCAATTGCTTAATTTCAAATTGCTCATTAAACTGGTTAATGGAAACCCAGCTTTACTTAAACTGTACCTTTTAAACTCTGGTGTCCTGATTTTGGTTTGCCAAAAAATTGGGATCATTGTAGTACCAAAACAAACAGAACAAAAACTATTACATTATTGTCATTTGGCAGACGCCCTTATCCAGAGCGACTTGCATCTATCTTATTTATACACCTGAGCAGTTGAGGGTTAAGGGCCTTGCTCAGAGGCCCAGCAGAGGTAGCTTGACGGTGCTTGGATTTGAACTCACGACCTTCCGATAAGTAGTCCAATGTCAAACACTGAGTTACCACTATAGCTACCACTATATAAATTTCACAAAATTACTTCAAAGTGCTCTTTTACAATTCAAACAAAACGACCCCAAAAAATGTTAAAGTGGTAAACTATGAAGCTACAAGATGATGCAGATGTCTACAAACGAGATATAATTTAAAGTAAGTCTCTACTCCAAACAATTCCTAAATTATTATGCAAGTTGACATGGCTGACATGATTTTTCATGACATTACTACCATCACAGGCATAAGGTGAATTTTTATCTGTTGTGTCACTCGGAAGAACATGTTGTAAATTTAAAGGTGCATTTATAGCTGTTTGAATTTGGTGCGATATTATAATGTAGTTTTTATTTAAAATTACAGTGGGAATAAACAACTTTGACTTAGATAGGAATCTGAGAATCTTTCCACACCTTGGCAACTAGGTAGTACTGTAATAAAAGATACAAACAGATATGGAGATTTAGAGTATAGCTGGATTTTCAGCCCTCGTCTCATTTATGACTCTCTCTGCAGGTGTCAGACTGGGTTATTGATTACAGCGCTCCAGGAGGGACTGATAAAGAAGGCTGGCAATATGCTGCAGATTTCCCAGTGTAGGTCTTTTCTCATGAGCACACCATTACAATGTAATGTAAATTATCATCTCACTCTAATGAGAGCTGTTTTTCATGTGAAATTTTTATACAGGAAATTCCATGGATATAAGACCATGAAAGACTTTGTTAGACGAAGGCGATGGGTCAGGTAAATATTTCTATAACATGTAACCATTTGTATTGTATATATTTTATATAATAATATATTTAATGAGGGTCGACCTGAGTGCTTTTCTGTGCAGAGTTTGCATGTTCTCCCAGTGTCTGCATGGGGTTTCCTCCAGTGTACTCCGGTTTCCTCCCACAGTCCAAAGACATGCACAGAGGGGATTAGGCTAATTGGCTACTCTAAATTAGCCGCAGGTGTGAATGTGAGTGTGAATGGCTGTCTGTCTCCATGTGTTGGCCCTGCGGGGGACTGGTGAGGACCGCTAGGATTGGCTATGACTCATATAAATAAGGAAGTGACCTCATTGGCAATGAGTCCGCCTGTACAGTTTTATATGTTGTTAAAATGACGTAGGTTTAAGAGTGTAGAAAGGTGTTTCAGAGCATAGGACATGTTTATAAAAGTGTGGAAAAGGTTAATAAGAGACTGGAAATGGTTTATAAAACCTGAAAATATTTATAAATAATAAAAATTAATGTGGCACGGTAGTATCGCGGTTTGACCTTTCGTGGGGGGTCGGCGGAACTTAACCCCCGCGATAGGCGGGGGTTCACTGTACAGTGGTACCCCACATAACGAACGCAATACATTCCAGGGGTGCGTTCATTGTGCGGGGAGTTTGTTGTGCAAAAAACAATTCCCATAGACTTCTATCCATTCCAGGTTGCCACAAAAAATTGAGAAAAGTGAAAGTGAAACTGGAACCACCCCCTGCTGATGATGCTTTGTCTTCATCTGAGACGCATCTGGCTGGATTCAGGCATTTTTTTTTTAAACATAAAACTCGATTTTTGACGTGCGAACCGCATTCGTTCTGCGAGTCACGCTTGCGTTCACAGCGGCGTTCATTCTGTGGAGCGTTCGTTAAACGGGGTACCACTGTATTTTCATTGCAATTGCAATTCACATATCAAACAGCAGAGGGCTCTGGAAATTACAGATCATGTCTTTAATGGCCCCGAAAACTGTATTCGATCTGGAGGTTCATCAGTGTTGATTAGAATGTCAAAAAAAAATTATCTCCTGTTTCAGATGAGAATGTCATCCCTTTCCACAGGAAGTGTAAAATTACTATAACCGGGCCCTGGCAGAAAGTCCCACCCATCCCTCTTATTGATGTCACCATTCTGCCGTGTCTGGCCCAAAGCAGCTTGGAGCAGGTGCCTGTGTGGGCCATCAGTGAGAAAGGAGACGTCCTGTGCCGCCTGGGAGTCACTGCAGAAAACCCAGCTGTGAGGACACACACATCCCATACAAGCAAAACTACGTTCCATCAGCGTTCAAATCTAACCTTAAAATATGTGCATGCAGATTCCACCTATATGGGCAAACTCGCTTCTGGTCACAGTGTGTGTACATTTGAGCACATTTTAAGAACCTCAAAAATGTAGAGTAAGAGTAGCAACTAAGCTTACGTTAAAGTGCAGATAAGGTCATTTATTGTCAGCATGTAACTAAGTGTGAAAGTTTATTTGACTCATTAGTCCTTCAGTTGAGTAGTAGGTACATTTTGCATATAAGAGATTCCACAAAGTGCTGATCCGGATGCAGAGTCTTCAGATGCTTGGATACCAAACATTTAAAAAAAAAATTCTACATGATTTTACAGTAACAATGAAGCTTTAATTTAATGTGACTAAAATTTGAACCTTTAAAATTAATTTTTAAAAAAGTAGCTATAAATACAGTTTACATTAATAGCTGCATATCTTGATAGTTTCATGAGTCAAACTCAGATCTGTTCATATGCCATTCTGGGCACTAAAATCTGCACTTGCTTTTGTGCAGCCTTGCTGAATAAGTTGCATAATAATGAGTCCTGATGAAAACCAAATCTAACTCTGTTATTGAACGTGGTATTTCAGTTTGGGCTTTAAAAGTGTACCTGAGCTTCACTTCTCTCTACACAGCCCCACTTGAGAGATACAGTGGCTTGCAAAGGTATCCCCCCCCCCTGGCATTTTTCATGTTTTGTTGCCTCACAACCTGTAATTTACATGTTTTCTTAATCTTGTTTTATGTGATGGATCTGCACAAAATAGTCCAAGTTGTTGAAGTGAAATGAGAAATATATATTAAAAAAAACCCTGAAAATTGGCATGTGCATATGTATTCACCCCCTTTGCCATGAAGCCGCAAGTGCCGCAAGCTGGAAAAGGTTGAGAAACACTGCATTACACCATGAAGACCAAGGAGCTCTCCAAACAAGTCAGGGACAAAGTTGTTGAGAAATACAAGTCAGGGTTGGGTTATAAAAAATATCCAAATCTTTGACGATCCCTCAGAGCACCATCAAATCCATCATCTTCAAATGGAAAGAACATGGTATCACAACAAACCTGCCAAGAGAGGGCTGCCCACCGAAACTCACAGACCAGGCATGGAGGGCATTAATCAGAGAGGCAGCACAGAGACCAAAGAGAGTTACAGAGTTCCACAGCAGAGACTGGAGTATCTGGTCATAGGAGCACAATAAGCCGTACACTCCATAGACCTGGGCTTTATGGACGAGTGGCCAGAAACAAGCCATTACTTAACATTAAAAATCAGAAGGCACGTTTTGAGTTTGCCCAAAGGCATGTGGCCGACTCTCCAAATGTATGGAGGAAGGTGCTCTGGTCAGATGAGACTAAAATTTAACTTTTCGGCCACCAAGGAAAATGCTACGTCTGGCACAAACCCCGCACATACCATCACCCCAGAACACCATCGCCACAGTGAAACATGGTGGTGGCAGCATCATGCTGTGGTGCTGTTTTTAGCAGTAGGGACTGGGAAACTGGTCCAAGTCGAGGGAAAGGTGGACAGTGCTAAATACAGAGATATTCTTGAGCAAAACCCGTCAGTCTGCCTGCGATTTGAGACTGGGATGGAGGTTCACCTTCCAGCAGGACAATGACCCAAAGCATACTGCTAAAGCAACACTCGAGTGGTTTAAGGGGAAACATTTAAATGTGTTGGAATGGCCTAGTCAAAGTCCAGACCTGAATCCAATTGAGAATCTGTGGTCAGACTTGAAGATTGCTGTACACAAGTGAAAACCATCCAACATGAAGGAGCTGGAGCAGTTTTGCCTTGAGGAATGGGCAAAAATCACAGAAGAAAGATGTGGCAAGCTCATAGAGACTTAGTCTCCAAAGTCCAAAGCGACTTGCAGCTGTAATTGCCGCAAAAGGTGGCTCTACAAAGGACTGACTTTAGGGGGGTGGACAGTTATGCACACTGAAGTTTTCTCTTATTTTGTCCTATTTGTTGTTTGCTTCAAATAAAAAAAAGAAATGCATCTTCAAAGTTGTAGGCATGTTCTGAAAATGAAATGGTGCAAACTCTTAAAACAATCCATTTTAATTCCAGGTTGTGAGGCAACAAAACATGAAAAATGCCAGGGGGTTGAATACTTTTGCAAGGCACTGTAACCACAGTATCCATGTGTACTAAATTGCTCACTGTAAAACATGAGCTGCTCAGACCGAGTGTCTCTGTACTATAGGGCAGCTCGTGGCTCCATGTGGGAACAGATCAGCCCTTTAAGTCCATATCTATTGGTGGAGGACACCAGGTGTGGGCAATCGCTCGGGATGGATCAGTCTTCTACCGCGGCTCAGTTTCAGCCCAAAATCCTGCAGGTGAGATGCAGAGAAAGACCAAGGAATGTCATGTGTTTCACATAAATAAGAAATGAATGGTTTGTATTTAAATAGAATATAAATGTACACATCACATTTACCTCATTTGGCTGCTAATTTTTTTTTTCCCACCAACATGACTGAGCAGTTCGTGCCTGTGTCCATCAGAGGCGCTTTTTACACTGGCAGCACCCATGACCTCGTTATAAGAGAGCTTCCAGAGTGCTTCTCTCAAGCTACTATTGTTGCAGTGTCACAAAAAACATTAAGCACTTCCGCATTCCTCCACGAAAATTAATGAAAATTCAAAGAATTTGAAAATAGACACTGCCCATGCAAAAAACTCATTTACTGGACACAGGCCTATTAAGGTTTTTTCTCAAGGAGCCAACAATAGAAGCTTGGTGATGTGAGAATCCTGACAACCTTACAATCAGTAGCCCAATAGCTTAACCACTAAGCTTCCACTGTCCCACAGGCCATTGGTGAGGGAACTACCTGTATACGATCATGTACCTTCAAATGCTAGGAGAAGTACTGCAGGAGTATGTAGCTGATACACAATGCGATCCAGTTTCTGTAAGAGTGTTTGGATTGAAAGTGTTTAAGTTGTATGTGAGATTTAGTGACTAGTGTGCTTTGCCTCCAATCCTATTTGTATAGTCATAGATAGCATAGCAAAGTGCAGCCAGGGCTGGCGGTTGCCTGGTATGGAGAATGAAAGGTAACAACTCTTCTTGGCATCATCTTCATTGGACCTTCGGCACACAAACATTTCACTACTAAAGCAGTTAATAAAGAGTGTAAAGCAGTTGAAAAAGAGTGGGATGCTCACTTGAGGGGAGAAATTTTGTACCCAGTGTAAAAGGTTAAGAACCTGAGGCTGTTGCTGTAAGTGGAAGACAAATAGTCAGGTCAGGGGCAAGAGTCACTGTTTGGCAGTTTTGTAGCTGCAATGCATACGATCATGCACATACAGGTTAACACATTAACTGCCAAATTTTTTTCTGAAAATTTTCGTGTATTTCTATTAATTTACATCCAAATAGTAATTAAAACATCTACTTTCAAGAAATAGGACAGTTAATTTTTCTGAAATTTCAATTTTTAGTCAAAGTCCCAAATGGGGATCATGGCACATGCCATCTATTTTTTATGCCATTCAATATATGATCCCCAAATGAGGACCACGGAAGCTAATGGGTTAAGAGCTTTATTTTATCTACACCTCAAACAGGAGCTTGGAAACATCCCCGGGTTGCTGGGTTTGACATCATCTGTAGCAGGATAAAGAGCTTGGCACCTAGAGGGAGCCTTTTCCTAGTGTCACTGCTTCTCTAAATTCAGATGAGTCAGTTTAGGTGGTTTGAGCAGCTCACAATGATGCCACCCAGGTGGCTCCCACTAGTGCTCTTCCAGGCATCTCAGAGTTGTCTTGGGAACATCTTGCGATCCCCTTCAGTGTGAGCTGAAATGTGTGGCCATTTTGGGTTGCCTTTTGCTACAGAGAAGCAGATGGAAGGTAAAATCAGGTGCCGTGAAGCTGATATAGTGTATATTTTAACATTATTTTCTAGGTGAGTGCTGGTACCACATCCCCTCTCCCAATAAACAGACTCTCAGACAGGTGTCTGTCGGCAGGACCTCTGTATACGCAGTTGATGAAATCGGTGAGAACCAACACCAGTCCTCACTATTTCTACATTTTTCTGTCAGCTAAAGTTTATTAAAGTGCTAATAGAATTTTGTGTAGGCATAACTCATTACCCCAAAGAGTTACCTAAAAAAAAAAACCAAGAGAACTTATTCAAGTACAGAAACTACCAGTTGTCACTGATGTGTACTTTTGTGTCTGAACACAGGTAATCTATGGTATAGGCAGGGTCTGACCCCTAGTTATCCTCAGGGTTCTGTATGGGATCTCATCTGTGGAAATGTGTGCAAAGTCTCGATTGGCCCACTGGACCAGGTATGAAACTTCTTGTTCTGTAAAACTCAGCAACTTTTTGTGGTGCCCCTGTCATTTGTAATATGGATTAAATTGGTGTTATTGGTGTTTTCCATTCATGTAAATGATTTTCTCCAGGTTTGGATAATTGCCGATAAGGTTCCAGGTCATCCAGCAGAGAGTTCTGGCACCGTGTGCCACAGGCTAGGAGTGCGGCCGATGCAGCCTAAAGGCTTGTCGTGGGACTTTGGAATTGGTGTAAGTTTTCATCTCGTTTATTACCCATCGCTTCCCATGGTGAAAAACATTCTTATACCACATTACTTATGACTAAAGCAGATCTATTCAGCCAGAGGTCCAAATAATGGAGAGGTGATAGCTAGAGCTACAATCCACTGATTCATATGTTTGCTTTCCTGCTGAATGTAATTGTTCCCCTGATTTTCTCCCAAACTTGGCCAATTCCCACCAACCCTCTGGCTCTCCCTCGTCTTAAGGGAAAGCTAGAGGGTGAAGGCTAACGCTCTTTCTATAAGACATGTGAAGCCAGCTAACTGCATTTTTTTTTTTTTAAAGATTTTTTTTGGCCTTTTTGCCTTTATTTTTGGATAGTACAGTAGAGATTATGATAGGAA
>JAQMCW010000018.1:4145147-4156934 GCA_030068335.1 Chrysichthys cranchii
TGTGTGTGTGTGTGTGTGTGTGTGTGTGTGTGTGTGTGTGTGTGTGTGTGTGTGTGTGTGTGTGTGTGTGTGGATTTTTTCCCCCCATGCATTTGGCGCGTTTCCTCCCCCTTCTCCCTGGTCTCTTTCGGGCCTCATACTTAATTCAGTGAGGGGAATACGAGTGCGCGGTGTGCTCTTTCGTATTGATTTGTGTTTTAAAGGCGAGTCTGCGGGGGCGTTAAATGTTTCAGGGGGCGGAAGGCTGCTTTATTGGGTGGCTTTCACTCGCACGTCATGTTTAATTAGAGCGTCGCGGCCTGTCGGAGTACCGGCTGTCTGGAAACAGTGCAAAGATGGCAGCGGGCGGAGAACCGTTCCCTCCCTGTGTCAGGACGCTGATATGCCCGTTTGGCGCTTGTCCTGGATTTTGAGTTTAGGGGTTTGTTTCTTTATGGCACTCCTGGGATTTGAACTCGCAGGCTTCCGGTCACTCGCTGAACAGTTCCCACTGGATTATCGAACCTTAAACCGCTCTAAACTGTTCTAAAAACTCTTCCTTTTTTTTAAGTTCTGTAAATGGTTTGTCCTGGTCAGGGTCACGCCGGATTCAGAGCTGATCTCAGGACCGTGCACGCTTGCGTCCCGGGGCAATGTAGTGTAGCCAATCAGCATTCAGAGCATCAGCATGTTTTTGCTATGCGGGAGGAAACCAGGGAACCCAGGGGAATCCGCATGGACACGAAGGGTTGGGCAATATGGTTGGAGTATCGTGATGTACTTTTCTTATTATCTGGAAATATTTTATTAATACATATATTTGTTTTTGTTTTTTTTAAACAACAAGATGACGAAGTAGCCGACGTTTTTACCGATAATATTTGCGGATTGTTTTTTCTATTTCAGCTTTAAAAATGGCAAATATACGTTTTATATTTAAAAAAAATGATTTAAAAAAGGAAGAAAAAAGAAAGAGTTGATGTATTAGAGGTTAAGTTTAAAAACAAAAATATAAAATGTATATAAAAAGATCAAAATTTATTTATTTTTTTCAGTTTTCAAGTTTTAATTTCCTATTTTTCTTTTCTTTTCCAGATTAAAAGTTCCGTTTTTATAGAATAGTAAAAAAGTAAACTCTGTCGACAGCTTATTGTAAAAATATCATTTTTATATATTACGTTTTCTATTTTTATTTTTCAAATTAAAAATAACATTTTAATTAGTAATGATTATAATAATAATTATAATCATTATGATTAAATAATGACTTATTATTATTATTATTATTATCATAAAAATATCTTAGTTTTTAGGAAAATAAAAATGGACTTTTTTTTAATAATAATAATAATAG
Source organism: Chrysichthys cranchii (assembly GCA_030068335.1). Taxonomy (NCBI): domain Eukaryota; kingdom Metazoa; phylum Chordata; class Actinopteri; order Siluriformes; family Claroteidae; genus Chrysichthys; species Chrysichthys cranchii. Next base: position 4,146,481 of record JAQMCW010000018.1, read on the forward strand.
ACATCTGGTAATGTTTAAATAGTGAAACTGTGCTGTATTGCTAGCAGTACAGCCATAAATCTTAGCGAATCTCAAAAATCCCTTTGATAATTGTGATTATGATCTTATTGTGGAAATATCTTCGTTCAAACCCTGCGGGACCCTGAAGCGGTGATTACAGCAGCACTGCCCGCTGCCATGACTCAGGAACCCACTGTACAGATATACAGATGAAGTTCCCAGCAACACAAGGGCTCTGTGTGTGTGTGTGTGTGTGTGGTCACATGACCGGCGTCCCACGCTGAGACACGCTGTCTCCTCGGCATCTGCGTTTACGACGAAGGGTGTTTGCACAAGGCCGAGAGAAGACGCTCGGCTCGGTGACAGCTGCCCGTCCCTGCCAGGTCCCGCCGCTGCCCCTGCCAAGCCAGTCAACGCTACAAAATGTATTTTTTGCGATCCCTTACCACTTAAAAAAAATAAATAAATAAATAAAAAGCGCACGCACGCACACAAAACACCCTTGAAACTTTTTACAGCGAGCCCTTTTGTGCATTGTGCTTTTTTTTTTTTTCTTTTTCTTTTTTTTTTCTTCTTTTTTTTAAATCCGTCCCCAAGTTTATCGTCCATAAAGTCTCCGACGCACCCAAGGTCATTTGATTTCTGTTTGATTTCCAGCCTTGGAACACAATACTCCTTTATCGGCTACTTTGCATGGAAGAGCAGTTACTTGAAATGTTTACGTAAAGCACAGGAGCATTAAGAGGTGAAACGCTTTCGAGAGCTCACGCTTTAAAGATAAAAGCCCCGCCACGTGACCGGCGGGGCGGGGCGGGGCGGGGGTGAGGGTGCAAAACTACTAACGAGATCCTGTAATCATAAAACCACAAGGGTTTTCGCGTGAGTCTATGCAAAGCACCATTTTACCTGTCCTCTCAGCCTGTGTGTGTGTGTGTGTGTGTGTGTGTGTGAGGGAGGGAGGGAGGGAGCTCGTTCAGTGAAAGAGCCTCTCTGACACAACACACAGCCTCCTCATCTTTGTAGCCAAACAGAGCTCCATTCACGGGCTCCCTGAATGAGGAGCATATCTCGCCGCAAGATGCGAACAAAGACCGATTTCGTTCCTTTTGCCGTTTAACCTTCGCTTTCTGAGCGCTCTCATGCTCCTCTCTGTGAAATCATCAAGGTTAATGACTGCCAGCTCTTCACAGACGACGGCCTCGCCGCCACGAAGCCCAGGGAACCTTGTTATTCAGGAGCTCTCCTACTCGCACCAACATTTTTTCAAGGCCGAACCGATCCCCGCGTGCACTCAGTGTGCGTGTCTGTGTCTCTCTCTCTCTCTCTCTCACACACACTCACACACACTCACACACACACACACGCACTCGTACTCAGGTTTTGTTTTTTTTTTGGGTCCCCCTCCCTCGGCTTCTCTCACTGAACTACTTTTTACTAATGACATCGAGTCCTGTGCGAGCGCTCGAACCGTGTCCCTGTCACGCACCGGTTTTTCATTACAGTATTCCTTTGTTTCTTTTAAGTTCTTGGACATTTTTGGAGAGTCTTTCTTTCATTTTCTGTGTTGTTTTTTGTTTTGTTTCTTTGTCGTCGTCCCCCGTCACTGTCTATGGCAGCTGTTTTCATGTCGGTCCCCTGGGCAAACAAGAGATTTGCTTTCAGTATCGTGGCGAGGCGATACTGCGTGTGCACAAGGCCAATCCTAAAACGAACTTTTTTTTTTTTTTTTTTTTTTGTAATCTAGTAAGTTAGACGTCATGCCGAAGTGATTTATCGTTTAAATGTTGTCCATGAGGGGATGAATTCAGAAATACGATTTAAGGGGAGGCGATACGACAGGGGTGTCATCTCGCGATATTTGATGACGCCACACAATACACGCAGCACGATGTCCGATAAGTGCGCCAATGTCATGTATGTGAAACCAGGAGTGGTAAAATTTATGTATGATGATTTTTTTTTCTTTTTCATGTCTACAAAATGAAAACACTTGAAAATGAAGAAGGGGAAAAAAAACAGTTGTAGTAAATTTTGCAAGGTACTTTTTTTTTTTTTTTTTGCAATTGATTGAGTAAAAGCTTAAAATAAAAGTTTTTGTAAGCGTTTTACAAAATACAGTTTTCAAAGACAGGAAAAATATTTCACGATACGTCAAGTAGGTATATATCACAGGTCTATCGCAATAGCCAGGTAATCCTGAGCCCTGATGCGTGCCGAAGTGAGAATTCCTGCATGCTGGGATCATCCGTGTAACCGAATATGTTTTGTTTCTGTAGTATGACGTGTTACACAAAAGCAAAACAAAATGTGGATTAAACAAAACAGCTCCTACGCCTTCTATAAGAGCCGGCTAAAGAGAAATAACAAGCGCGACTAGTTTTATTTTTCATTTTCTAGCTAATAGCCTATATAAAGTATGTTGTAGTCTGTATGGTGTGGTAAATCAATTTTGGTCTCTGTCTCAATTTTGGTCTCTTGTTTTTTTGTTTCTTTAGTATTATTATTATTATTTTCTATTATTATTAGGTTTTTTTTTGTTTTGTTTTTTTTTGCTGTCTATTTCTGTAAACGTGCAAGTTTTCGAAGCACCGACTTTCTGCTTGGTTTGTTCGGCAATGTTCTCGGATGCAGCGGCGTGCCGTACAATTTTATATTTTACAAAAATTTGAGCAAATATGAGGCTGTTTGTGTGACTTTATTTATTTTAAATTTATTTTTTAAAAATATTTTCCCCCCACCTCATGACACTTCTGCGAGCTTTGACGATGTATAGCCGAACAAATCTTTGCCTGTAGGCTGGAAAGCAGCAGCCGTACTCTTGTTACTCAAACACCGGTCCGTTCACTGACCGACGCCCGTTTCCCGTACCGTGTACTAGCCTGGTGTGGAATTCTCTTCAGGAATTTCTATTTACAATTTAGTCAAATTTCTGCTCGGATTTCAACACGAGCGAGTTTTGTTTAATGACCGCGAGTGCAAACAGCTCCTATTAATCACACTAATGCCCCAAAAAACTCTACAACTCTGATGTAATTCGTCGTTCGTCATGTTACCCGTGCTGAGTAGGCACACTCAGACTAGCAGGGGGCTTTTAAGCGTCTCCTTGTTATAGTTATTTATTTAAAGTTTTCCATATGCTCTAAGCAGGTTTCCTTAAGCCCTGCTGGTGTCGGTGGTTTGAAAGATCAATGTTTCTGCCGGGCCAGTTATCCACTAATAAATACTACTACTTGGGTATATGAGTATATGAGCGCATGAAGCTGGGTAACCACCCATCAAATCACTTTTTATTCAGGAACACGCTTTCCGTCATGTCCGACTGTAATATTTTTGAAGCCTCAGACAAACATGCAGTCATGAGGGGGAGGGGGGGTGGTAGTGGTGGTAAAAATGGCACACTATTGTGCTGGAGTCCTGGAGAGGCTGGAATGCATATAAAATATTTTCTTCAAGCTTTATTGCATCCCCTTTGCACGCCTTTCTTTATATGCTGTTATTGCTTCTTTTGTTTATACACCAACCTTTTCCCACCTCATTCAAGTGCCAATACTTTCCCCCCCTCCCGCTTCTTCTTTTTGCAGAATATCTATGTATATCTAGTTAGAGATGGCGCAGGAGAATTTTCTATGCTCCCCGATACCGGGACTGAAAACTTGAGTAATGGTTGTCTTGTGCGGGGTTTATTAAATAGGAAGGGATTCTCTGTTGGAGTGGGATCTTGGGTAGGTAGCGAGTATCTGTCGGGTGACTCTCTTGTGCTAGATTCGACCGGGCGCTGGATAGAAGGAACACCAGCGGACCCTCGGTTTACGAACGCATTGGATGGCAAACAAATCGACGTGCGGACTAAATTCCCGAGCAGATTTTGTACCGACCGACGCACAGACCGCCAGTCCACGCTTTATGGCACAGATGTTCAGTTCCAGTCCAAGCACTCGTGGTGAGAAATGTGTTCAACGCATTTTTTCGTTGACAGTAAGAAGAAGAGTAAGTGTGTAACAGTTGAACTAAAGAAAGAAATACTCGCGAAACATGAGAATCACCACCATATCCCTCCGTCATCGCTTCGCACACGCTTCGTGGCACAAACATTCAGTTCCGGTCAAGCACTCGGGCAGTGGCCGTGTTTCTCTGCATTTTGCTCTATAAGCTTCATTATGGGTTCCAAGAAAGTGGAAATGGTAGTGAGAGTAAGAAGCCTAAGCGTATAACAGTTGAAATAAAGAAAGAAATAATCGCAAAACACGAGAACTGCCACCATATCCTTCCGCCACCGTCTACCTACGCCAGCAACTACGTACAAACTCGTACTCGGAACGAATCAAGTTTGTGAGTCGAGGGTCCGCTGTATTGTTTTCTTTAATTGGGTCACCTGCTAGTTCCCACACACCAGCCTGTTGCTGGCTATTACACGATGGTCACCAATCAGGGAGGGTCGATAGTCGAACTCTCGTTTCATCCAACACACGTGAAACGACATTCATGCTATGCTACAGTGCAGAGTCGAGCAGTCTGAAGAAAGCGCTGTCCGGCGCCTTCCACGTACATGAGGACACGGGGGCTACCAGGTGGTCAGTGGTAGGAAATAACGCAGTCCCTCCAACACTAGTTTTGCAGTCTAGCGCCCTCGTCACAGGTGGCTGTCTCATTCAGGCTCACAATCTCGCGGCAAAGCTTTCCTGTTCCCTCATGAGCCCACTTGGTTCCAGTATTTCTGTTCAGGTTTACTTTTCTTGAAAAGAAACAGGGATGGAAACTTTTGAAACTTATGAGGTAGGTTCTGTGTCCATATTTGTACCGCTAGAGAACAGTAACGTCGCACTTGAATACTTGGTGTGGACGTTATCCAAGAAAGACCAGTCCAGTGTTTCTACGTGGTCAGGAGGCCAAAACTGAAATATCTAGGGTCTTAATCTTGCTATCTGCTTGGTTTCTTGACCTATTTACCACTAAGGCCATTGTCCGTACCCGTCAGTCTTTTCTGACATGACCTGAAGCCTTCCGACTACTTGCGCCTCAACCCCCCTTATGGTGATTCCAGTTTTTTTTGCGTTTCAGGTTAACCTCCCCGGCCCGCCGTACGCCTGCCTTGACAGTCTTTATAGGCTTTGTAATGCCTTTCTAAGCGATGTCAGTCAGGGAGGTAAGCACAGACACTTGGCTGAACTTGAGCTCAGCCCGTTGTGGTTATTAATAGTGACCTGAACTTTCAGGAGCCCCAGAAAATGAGCTCCAGATGTGAGCAAGTGGGAATCTGTGTGAACTTGAGCAGCTCCAGTAGAGAGAAAGGAAAGATTGATGTCCTTTTTCTTCTTCTCTAAAGGGTGACCCTGAAAGGAGGTGGGGTTGGAAGGGGGGTGGGGGTGTTCAGAGGGAGGTGAGATGGTCACATTGGTGGAGGGTTTGCTTTTCTTTCCTCCTTCAGCACCCTTCCCCCCTTCTCCCTAACGGTCCGTCTGCATTCGTTGTGTTGGTACTTGGTGGTTCCTGACAGTGATGTAGTACGTGTCCTCTTGTGTTTTTGTTTGGGGAAGTCTGACTTTCGGCTGCTGAATTGATACGGATGCTGTAATTAAATCGATACGCTTCATGGGATTGATGGGTTTTTGAGCGTTTAAAGGTCTTTTGTCCATCTTTTGCTTATTCTGAAAGGAAACAAGTCCCACAAACGATTCCCTGGGCAGCTTTGTAGTTAGTCTTAAAGCACTCCTGGGATCAAATTTGGGTTTTGTCTTCACGCACGTTGAAGGTACCATGATTGGGGTGCTTTTAAGGGGTAAAGCGTCGTATCAAGTCATAAGATGCCTCATGGTGACGAGACACGACTTGAAGTCGACCTCAACTCCAAGGTACCACCCTGACTACCAAAATGGCTTCTTTTGGGACTTTGCATTTCACTCATTTTATGGTGGAACTTGTGTTTTGGTGCTTAAACAGTTATCCGTCCATCACAGCGTGACTGTTTCTGTCTTGCACATTTAACCTTTCCAACAGTATTGTGAATTTCATTTTGATTTTAACCCCTACTTGAATCGTTATTTAATACAATACGTTATTTGGTTCGCAAACCGAGTCCTGGAATGAATTAAGTTCGTGAGTCGAGGTCCCGCTGTATTTAGTTAGCCAATTCCCACACTTCCTGGCGCTCTGCTGGAGGATCTCCCAACCAGCGAGGGTGAAGACCATCACCCGCTTCCTCACACAAGACACGCAAACCCATTCGCTGTACGTTTTCTGCTGCTGCTGCATGTGCGACGTTACAGGGCAGCTATACATTCAGCGAAGAGCGCTTTCGGCCCTCTTCAGCATACATGAGCTCAGAGAAGCCACGTGTGGCTTAGGGTCGACATGGGGTGTAGTGCCATCTCTCTCAGGGAGCATGGCCAGTTTTACCCACTCTTGGGGTCTTGTGAAGGATCCTGGTTGTAGGAACTCTTCTGTACCACTCAGGAACTCTCAGTTTAAGTGTTTAACCCCATGGGTCTGTGGGGTAATTGAATAAAGTTATCTCTCATGAGAAAACTTAAGCATTGTATGGTGAGGTTTTGGCGGAGGAGTACAACACCAGGAAGTTTTTATGAATCGAGTACCATTGAAGGGGGGGAGTACCTGGGGCAGTAGAGTCTTGCCCAAGGGTCCAATGGTCTTGGAAGGGATTCTGGTTTAAGGAACCCTAAGTGCCAGGCAGGGCTACCAGACTTCCCAGTTTCAGGCATTTCTCTTCTAGTAATTGTATCTCATAAAAAAGAAAGTCTGCCTCATAAACTGTTGCTGTCTCATTCTCATCAGTGGTTGTCTGAGAAAACGTTTACCAATGAGAATCCCACCATCCTTATGTGGGTCCCCTGGCAACGCAATGACATCATTCAGTTGCCTTGCTTGTTGGCAACCATCAGGCCATAATAACCAGTGGGACGGCTCTCGTCTAGACGGGCATTCTCTGGGCAAAACGGTGAGAGAGAGGCCATGGTATCATTCTGTCACAAGCCAGTTATTGCCGCTTGTTAATGAGTAGCCTGGCGCTGACCCATGCCCCTTTGCCCAGTCCGAACGCCTGTGGGCCAGCTGGCACCAGGCCACAGTTTCTCACAGAGTTCTTCCCCGAGTTCCTCATTGTTTTCAGGCAGTCAGTCGGCAAGCTGCAACATGTTAGCCTGACAAATTGGAATTTTTTGCAGGATGCCAATCTATTGTAGGTCTTCTTTTGTTTCAAGACCTTTGGGGCAATAGAATAGCTCCACGAGGGCACTTTCGTCATCGGACGTCACATGTCTGGACACGCACGAGCAGCTCGCTTGCGTCTAGATGTTTTGTTGTCCCCAAAACCTGTTTTGTCTACCTTTCAATCTGTTATGGACCAGCTTTAAAAAAACAAAAAACAAATGTATTATAGAGTGGTTTTTGTCTGGTGTCCTTGTTTTGTACTTGCAGCCCAAAAGCCTTCTGTGAGCAGACAGTAAAATTGGTGGAATTGCCATGGAAACAATAATAGTCGTCCGTAAAACACTGTGTAAATGTAAAAATGAGTCAAACAGCGAAGGAAGGTCGTAAAAGTGCCAGAGTTTTGCAGTTCAGGAATGCGTTTGCTCCGTGCCTACGCTGATTGTTCGGGGAGAGCGAGAGAGACTCTTGATCTTCCTCTGCTCTCCTCCCGAGCGTTTATCGTTCCGCTGTCTAAAACTCCCATTACCTTGACAGTGATGTCCTTTGATGTTTATACAAATAACGTAAAACGACGTCGTAGGATACCAAAATGTCCTATCTCGTGTTCTGTTTTCTTTGGCTCCCTCCTTTAGGTTTAATTTTACTTTCTCAGGGGCAAGGCGTCAGCGCTCAGGTACAAACAGGGTGCCGATTTGTGATTTTACGAAAAAAAAAAAAACCCAGAAGAAAAGGCGCTTGAGTATTTCACGAAGATAAATCTTGCGTGGGAGGAAAAAGTATCTGGAATTGAAGCATACCAATAGTGTGTGTGTGTGTGTGTGTGTGTGTGCGCTTTTCGTAAAAAGTCTTCCTGTGGACTACCAAGTGTTGGCTACATCTCAGGAAAGGTTCAGTTTGATTTGAGAGAAAGTGGACTTTTAAATATAGACACTTAAAATTATTTTTCTTTTCTGAAATAAGTAGCTAGGATACAAATGGAAGGCTTCGAAATCAAGCGTATATTTGTTACTGGTGATGAGACGTGTGTAGCGTTATCGGAGGATGCGGTAATCACAATCGATTTGCTTGGATGTACAACGTCTAGGAATTTCCCTAAACCTCATCCAGATCGGTTTAAAGTTTATCATAAGTTCACGACTGACCCGTTTAAGCTCTTGAGAATGTTTCTCGCGTCTGGGAGCATTGGGTTACGGGTTGAACACCAAAGGTCCCAATCAATCCGAGCAACCCATAGCTTAATCGGACAACGACCGACGTGCGTTACAGGTTAGACGGCATCGATTTCGAATAACGCCAGCCTCACACCTGCTACCCCAGGGGGAAAGAGGCTGCGGAAATTGGGCGTTTTAACCGACCTTGGAGCTCCAACACAGTTAAAGTCACACCTCAGGAGCTGCTACAGAGCTCGGCGCTCAGGGTGAGCGTTTTTAAAAGTCCCCAAGTCGGAGCCTTCGTTCATTTAGTCAAATTCTGTTTCTTTTGGGGAGAGTTTATAAGTCGCTCGATTTTGGTTTTAAGATGAAGCTAACCCGTAGCACGTTTTGTTTGGTGTTAAACCTTCGTCCGTAGCAATTTTATCTTTATTCAGTTTTGTGCAAGCGGAAGTGTGTGGTCTGAGAATTCTTTATTTATCTATTTATTTATTTATTTTATTCATTTTTGAATCATGAAGCCAGTATTGTGCAACAACTCATGACGAATCGGGGTGTATCATCGCGTCGCTTATTTTAATTTTGTTCATTTTTTCCCTTTAATAAAAGGTAAAATTTGATGTAATCCTTCTGAATAAAGCGCACATACGGCTGGTAAAAATTCCCTACGCGGTGGATTCGGGTGCGACTAAAATTCCAGGGCGTCCCCGGAAACACCTGCTCGACGTGTAAAAGTCACACTGTCTTGAGTCACCGTTTTGTTAATCTTTTGTTTTAACCAAATCAAATTAAAAAAAAAAAAAAAAGCTTGCGCGTTGGTTATTTATTTATTAATTTATTTTAGAAATACGCAGTATTGACTCTAAATGTGTTTAGAGCGTCTTTTATCTACCAGCCCCCAAGCCTCACGCGTCGTCCGTCTTCCACGAGATAAAAGATCCGGAGCAGCTAAGTCGAGGTGTCGACGTAAACCCTTATTAAATGACCGAATCGCTGCCGTACTCCAGGCACTAACATGTATTTTTTATTTTTTATTTTCTGTCTCTCTCTCCTTCATCTCGCTCTACACCGAGTGTAATGGCTGCTCGCCTTTAACAACACAAATCGCCCATTGTCTCCAGCGGAGTGCCAGCGTGTAATTACATAAAAAGTGGGACTCTGCTCCAGTGAATGGAGTTCCGTGGAATTCCATCAATAACCCAGCCTTCCCGCCCCAGCTGCACTAAAAAGCCGTCGCTGATGTTTCTCTTGTTGTGGAAACAAAGCTGTACACAATGGCGTGTTGTTGCGCCGTTGCGTGTTACTCCGTGCATGCTACCATGTGATTTCATTTGCAGCAGGAGGACGAGGAGGACGAGGAGGAGGGAGCAAGTCTGAGTGGCAGATATTTATGTATTTATTTGTTTTTATGATTTAGGTTCGTACGGTGGAATTGAGGTATAAATGCAACGCTTATCCTGATCAGCTTGTGCTGGGGGAGGAAAAAAAAAAGCTCTACCACCCCCCCACCCCTTTTTTTTAACCGAGCAAAAAAAAAAAAAAAGTCCCCGCCGACGAAGAGGATGGGAAAGCAGTGACCGGTTAACGAGGCTTGGCTGATATCCTGGCCGTAATAAATACTTAAAGCCCTCCAGGGCCGATTCCGCCGCGCGATTTCTACATTATTAACGTAACGAGAGGTGAGGCGCTCAAAGAAAGACGAGACAAAAAGACTTTCTGTAGCTTTTCCTTTCATCAGAGAGAGGCCCACACAGGGTGGGCGCGCCTTACAAGATCAGCCGAGAACTTCAAAAGGCATCAGGAGTCGGCGTTGACCGATGAATACTCGTGAATCATAAGTGCTCGAGATGAGCTCGGGTGAAGGGGAAGCACTCCCGGGTTCACGTCCCGAGCTTTCTTTGTGAGGGCGAGGGTTCGAACCACTCCCCTTATTTTCATGGCGTATCAGGCGTTGATGCATCACGTATCATATGTCATAGAATAGAATCGAATACAGTGAACCTTCGACTCGTGAACTTGATCCGTTCTGAGACTTAATTCGTCTTGCGACCCGAATCAAGTTTTTCCCATTGAAATGAGTGTAAATACAATGAATGTGTTTCAGCCTCAAAACATGTTTTTAAAGTGTATTATGGGTTT
>JAQMCW010000018.1:4254452-4267856 GCA_030068335.1 Chrysichthys cranchii
TTTGCCCCCCCCCCCCCCCCCCCCATTAGTCATACGTGTGTCATTTCCCTTTTCAAGACACAGTTGATGTCATGTAAATATTTTGAAAGTTTAAAAAAAAAAAAAAAAAAAAAGTAGGGAGTAATTTTTCCACCAAGAGAAAGGCCATGCGGCCTCAAAAGGACATAAATTATGTGAAAAAATTTAACAGCAAAGTTGTAAATATTGGTTCAGCAATAAATACGAGAAACGATGCTAAGAAGGTGAGTTCTGGAGGGGAAAGATTTATAGGTGTTCTGGTGTCCGTTTTTGCCGTAATACAATTGGTATGCATAGATCGTTTCTATTTTTATTATTATAGTTATTATTATTATTATTATTATAATTTATGAAGCAATTAATTGTGAAATAAAAATCAAAATGTAGTGGGGTTTTTTTGTTTTTGTTTTTTTACTTAAATTGATTTGCCAAAAAAAAAAAGGAAAGAAAAGAATGGCTCTGATTTTTTTATTATTTTTTTTATTATTTTTATTCATGCATTCATTTATTTATTTATTTTTCTCCACAAGGAAAAGCGTTAAAGCCATTCGGTCAGAGGTAGAAATGCAAGGTTAATAAAAAAAAAAAAGGAAAGAAGTTATGGTAAAAATGTAATGAATCAAATCAAACTCAAATAAATAAACTGCGTGAATTCTTCTAAAACTGGATCAAAATCCTTGAAACCACATTCTCAACTCTAGCACGCGAAGGACTTCACTTGCTAACTTGCTGCCGGAGTAAATATAAGATAACGGGTCACGGAAGGCTTTTTCTTTAATCCGATAAAGTATCGAATGATGAGAGGGAACTCTCCGGAGGGGAAATCACAAGGGGAAGTCGGAGAAGGCGATCTAAAAACGGCACTTTTTTCCATTAATACAGCTCAAGACGATTTGGAATGATGTTTGCCCACCCTCCCCTTTCGAGTCTCACTTCTCTTTTTTTTTTTTCTCTCTCTTCTTCCTCATCCTCGTGTTCCTGGCGCGCACGCAGCAACTGGAGGAGAAGTTGCAGGAGCAGGCCGACTACGAGGAGGTGAAGAAAGAGCTGAGGTAGGCTCCGAGCTGCCTGCGGTTAATTTGCAGCGCGTTAAAACTCCAGGCGTCGCACGCTTAATAAAGCGCAGCCTTTTCATTAGCCCCTCATCCACCCTCGGAGTCGCGCTGCAAAATGCCAGATCAGTCATTATGATTAATCAGCTCTCCTGGTTAGCATTTGAACGTATAGAAAGTGCGCGTTGTGAGTGTAAGGATGCTTGGGTAGCTGGGTTAGCGGTGCGTTAAGCTCTGATGAGGGCTTATCAGCGCACCACTGAGCTTTGATGGACGTCCAGCTTGTGCGTGTTTATATTATAGATCCTTAGTGAATGGGTTCTTTATTCAAATACCAGCCATTTGCCTTTTTTTTTTTTTTTTTTTTTTTTCTTTTCTTTTTTCTTTTTTCCCCTGGCGTGCCTTTGTCAAGTCCCCATGCTGATTACATCTCTAAAAGCATTCCTCAGTAATGCCACCTGAACTGATCTGATCTGGCGCCGATCACGGTCACGCCTCTTATTTAAACGCAAGAACAGGATCGGAATTTTGTCAGAAAGGTCATGAGCGGGTGTGTTTTTGTTTATCTGTGTGTCGGGGGGTGGATGTGGATATTTCTGACCAGACTGTTCTCTCCGCAGTATCCTGAAGTCCATGGAGTTTGGGCCGTCTGAAAGTACCACAACGCAGGTAACCACTAAAGCGAAGCACAGCCCCGTGATGGTGAGGGAACAAGCAGTCACTCATCTAAAAGCACGACCGAGTTGCCAAAAGAGCATCGGAACACAAAGACGGTTGTCACACGGTAGAACGAGCATCACGCTAGGCGCGCGAACGTCGTAGCGCTTTCCGAAACCTCAGCTCAAAGGAGATGAGGAAGGAAAAACTTGTGCGCTGAATGAAAATAACAAATCTTTTAACCGTAGAGTCAGGATTTCCCGACAAAGAAAGTTTGGGCGAATCAAGACAGGCACTCAGAAGATAAGTTGCGGTTTGGGATCTGTTATGTTTTTCTTCCCCTCCATTGTACAATAGAATAAAGTTAAGACCTTTCAAGGACGTGTTAGTCAAACAGCGTAAATACACTGAGCAAATAAAGCACCAGTTACAGGACAGGGTGGAGTCTAGACCAGGAACACAAGCTAAACAAAGCAGACGAGCTGTGAGGTGTGTGTGTGTGTGTGTGTGTGTGAGAAATCCAGAGCACTTTGGACTCCAAAAAACGTATTTTTGTTTTCTGTATTTATAACACGAATGCGAATATTGCATTGCGTTATGTCACGTTCAACTAACGTACACTCTCCTGACAGTCTCACGCTCTCGGACTTTAACGTTCATGTTAAACATCAAGATGGGGAGAGAAACAAAGCGCGATCTCGTTGACCGTGGGACGGCTGTTGATGCCAGACAATCTGGTTTGAATATTTCAGAAATTGCCGTTCCCATGGGATTTTCCCCACACACAATAGCCTGTACAGTTGCGCAAAAAAGAGAATTAAATAAGATTAAATAAAAAGGAAATTCCAACGAGCAGCCTTCGTGCGTGCTGAAGCACCTTGTTGATCAGAGAGGTCAGTTCAGCTCAGTTGAGCTGAGAGGAAAGCTAGCAAAATGTACAAATGAGCAGAAAAGCATCTCCGGATGCCCCACGTCGTGTCAAAACTTTAGACCGATCCCAGGGACACCCGTGCCAACAGGTCATTAGTGAAGGCAGCTTTGGTGGTTGAGGTTTTCTTAATACTGCAGCACGCACCTTTGTGCTCAAAGCCTGACTCTGTTCCTCCGCTCTCAGGACTCGTCGAAGCCGCTGGAGGTGTTGCTGCTGGAGAAAAACCGCAGTCTTCAGTCTGAGAGCGCCTCGCTGCGCATCGCCAACACCGAGCTGAGCGGTAAGTCTGCCCGGGAGAGCCCACACAAGCTCAAAAAACAAAAAAAAAAAAAAGGACACACACGATACACAAACCCTCGGAGTTATTTTTCATGTGGAATCGGCTCCGAGAGCCGAAAATCGAGTCCCTGCGTGTTTCTCCTTCCAAACACCGGTGTTTAGTTCGGGGTTTTGGAGTGCATCCCTGCAATCAAAAGGAAAAAAAAAGTTTTTCGAAGTTGTCCGGGTGAAATAACGCACACGTGGCTGTTACTGGGTTATTACGGGATGTGGGGAAAAAGGGTGGAACAGGTTAATGCTGTTAAAATGGAGACACTTATTTTGAGCTGTTTTTCATGTCAGGGAGGGGGGGGGTGAATGGCCCACTTCAGCACTTTGCTGCATTAGTCATGCCTCTTTTGATAATTGCTCATCAGCAGATGTGCGTTGACATTTCAAGCAGAACTGACTACACGCCCTCCTCCTCTCTTTCCCCTGTGCTTTCTCAATCATAAGCGCGTTCGTACACTTACCGATCCGCTTTATTTCGGAACACATGTTCACCTGCTCATTCATGCAACTCTCGAATCAGCCAATCACGTGCCTGCAGTGCAGAAAATCATGCAGACGAGAGGTCAAGAGCTTCAAAGTAAGGTTCTCATGGAATGTCCGAAGGAGGCGAGGATGTGATCTTGGTGGCTTGCGGTTCTTGGGTGAGAGGAACGGAACCCGGCGTCAACTTCTTCAGTCGTAGCCCGTCACCCTCAAGGTTAGGCGCGTGCATTATTGTGGTGCTTTTCCGCTCACCGTAGCTGCAAAAAGTTCTTTGCGTGACCGAGGCTGTTAACAAGATCTTTCCACCCACAGAACTGCCACTCAGCCAAGCTCTTGTCCTGTATCTGCATGATTTTATACCCTGCACCCTGATCACCTGATTGGATAATTGCACGAATTAGCAGTCATACAGGTGTCCCTAATAAAACGCTAAAGACGCAGACGTACGGTTATACCCTCGTGTATGCGTTTTCATACATGTGCACGAACACATATGGGTGTAATCGGTCACTTCATACATCGTACATCCTGTCTGACTCCAGGTCTCTAATTATTGTTTGGTTGTTTTTTTTTTTTGTTTTTTTTTTAAAAAAAAATTATTTTATGTTTTTTAAACTGGTTGTGGTTTACAAGCTCTGACATTTAACAGTGCTGGTTTGCATGCATGAGTGGATGAGAAAAATGTTAAGAGCATTTGCTTTGGGGCTGCATAAACAGGATATTTACATAGTGCTCAGAGCCTTGCATAAAATTACCATAATTGACAGGTCGCTAAGGCCTAACCTCATCACATCCCTCTAATTTAAAGCGCCCTTTGGTCGTTTCGCGTACATGAAATGGATTTGTTGATTATTCTGATTAACGTCCACTGTTCCATAAAGAGATACGTTGAGGTTATTTGCCTAGGCTTTTCACAGGAGCGCTCACATTCAGCTAGGTAGGGTCTTTTGTTTTCTGTTGTACCTCATCATACTCAAAGCTTGTGGCGCAACGTGAGATCCGGGGGAAACAAGCACAAAAAAAAAAATAAAAAAACAACTGCTTGTGCTTTTTTTTTTAAGCCCCTGGATTTATTTTTTTTTTTTTTCCCCCTCCTCAAACTTTTCACCTCACCAAAACGTCCACCTGGGTTAAGACCTAAAGTGTAGCACTGCAGTGGTGTTTGAATATTTAATTGGTTCACATAAGGTCATACAATGAATATTCACCATTTTAACACATAACCTTTATGAAAGCTGTGCAGTCTTGCTGGAGTTTGGGTTTGTCCTAGAGATTCCTACCCCCTGCCTTTTTTTTTTTTTTTTTTTTCTTCTTTTTTTTCTTTTTTTTTGGGTTGGGTGGGTTTTTTTTTTGTTTTTGTTTGTTTGTTTGTTTTTTAAACAAAAAAGTTTTAATGTGTGTACTTAACATCAAAGTGGCTTGCTTGAATAGTATTTACATACACAAACAACTCGGAGAACTGAAAGATTCCCCAAGACTTCGTCGGGAGAGACTGTTTTGCGGTACTGAGCTTGAATCCCGTCGACTGTGTAGGAGGAGGAACAGGAACGGACATTTCATAAAGTCAGAGTTGGCCACCCGAGTCACACTGCTCAACAGCCCGAGCCCAAGACTGGATTATTTTATTTTTTTTTTTTAATGCACCTGTTTTGCCTCTGCTCACTGATGGCAGCCGATCTGGATGGCAGTGTCACTTTGCATGGCGGCCATTATCGTGTCTGAAGTATTTGTCCTACCATGCTGTTTCTTACAAGAAAGGTGCAAACTACAAATGCATGGGCAGTTTGTCTGGGGGGCTTGGCAAAAAAAAAAAAAAAAAAAACAACTATTAATACAGATTTATAACCTTTTCTTTTTTGTACATTAAATAAATACCAAAAAAAGGAAACACTTTGTCTTTTGTCAGACCCCTTTTTTTTTTTTTTGTTAACTCCCCCATAATGCATTTTGTTTGCCCTTTCTTGTAGGGTCAGCCAGCCAGAAAGTGAAAGAAGAGTCCACGCCACACGTCCCCACCTCTGCCAACTCGGCCCCGCCCCCTCCCACCCCTTCTACACTCCTGGGTCGCCTAGGAGCAGGCCCGAACTCTGCTGGCCTGCCCTCGGAGTCACCCACCGCTAGCAGCACTAACGGCGGACACGCTTTCTCACCGGCGCTGGACCTCTACGGTACTGCCTTCCCCCTGGCGGGTAAGGTGGCACTGGGCTCACTGCTCCAGCGCCAGCTCATGCACACCTTCTACTCCAAAGCGCTGCAGGACTTTGGCCACACCCACTACACACCCCTGCCACTGACCCCTGCTCCCCCACGGCAGCCCTGTGCCAGCCCGGATACCAACGGCACGGCGCCGTCGCCCAGCCGCTCAGAGGGCACAGGCAGCGTGTCCGAGGGTGAGGATATGGACACAGCAGAGATCGCACGCCAGGTGAAAGAGCAGTTGATCAAGCACAACATTGGGCAGCGGGTCTTCGGGCACTACGTGCTGGGCTTGTCGCAGGGGTCCGTCAGCGAAATCCTGGCACGCCCCAAACCCTGGAGCAAGCTCACTATCCGTGGCAAAGAGCCCTTCCATAAGATGAAGCAGTTCCTCTCTGACGAGCAGAACATCTTGGCACTGCGCAGCATCCAGGGCAGGCAAAGAGGTGAGCGATACCTCTCCTAAATTACACGAGTCTTTTTTTTTTTTTTCTTCTTCTTCTTCTGTAGCTTGAGTCTGTTATTAACAACATGCCTTAGCAGTCACCAAGGTCACGAGTGGTTCACTTGTGCCTTTTCTAAGTGGTGCTAAATGAAAGGAATGCAAGAAGTCATGCTAGTATGGGAGGGGCACTAGGTACACACCATGCCACGCCCCACCACACCCTTTAACTATCACATTCTACCTTCAGCCGCAGTTATTGAAACTTTTATTTGCTGGTCTGTAATAGTAACCGACATCAGTCAAAAGACAGAGCTGTAAAAAACAGTAATAAATTCCTTGTATACAGCAGCACATAGCAACGTGTGGGGGAAAAACCACCACAGATCTTAAGTGACCTAGATGACTGACAAGACATGTTGCTAATGAACAAGTTGAGCAACAGCATAAGCAGGTTAATATGAAGCATGTTCTTTGCAACACCGGTAAGTCAGTGTTAGGCATGTCTTGCACATTGTTGCCAAGGTATTGTATCTGGAGCCTCCATTCAGCGTTCTGAATGGACTTCATTAACGAAGAGTTGCAACTTTGAAGTGTAGAAAATTCCAGCATGTACCATATACCATGATGAACTGGTTTCTCCTCCTGTGCATATCGATTCAACTGTCAGTTTAGATCCTTCACATCTTTCCCATCACAGCTCATTTCCGCATGACCAAGCTTCCGATCGTCCTTCAGGCTCCGTCGCCTGTCCTCACCACGCACTAATCGATTCCAAAACCTTTTACCGATCAATAGTATTGACCAAGAGGGGAAGGTAACAGTAAGGTCTGGAGAGTTTTGTTCCACGCCACCTGCACCAGTCTGTGCCGACCTAGGGTCATCTTAGTTATCAAAAGTAATGCCTTAATATTTTCGTATATAAAGGGTTCTGGGTGCTTCCCGATGAGTCAAGAACCTAGGCTTCCTAGAGTTGGGTTGGGTTGCATTTGATTGGAGAAGGTCTTTGAATGGATGCGTTAGTGAAGTAACTAAGCCTGACTACAGAAATGTCCAGTGATGGTCTCGCTAATTTTTATTTGTGTATCTGTCCATTTAAAGACTTTAAAATGTTTTCTTTAAATCAATGATGGCCATTGCTTTAAAGTCTGGGGACCAAACTGTAAACAGTGGGGTTTAAATTCATATTTTTCATGTTTGCATTTAGAAATGTCTTTCCTTTGACGGTATACTATTTGGAAGATGACATTTAGCCCAGTCCTCATTTCAGACATGTAATTTGAAGTTCCTAGTGGTCAAGCATGCCTTCAAGGTATTCCCCTCAACCGGTGAACCAACACAAACATCCTCAGTAGATTTTTATTTTATTTTTTTCTTCGCTTTCTTGGTGTGGAACTTGAATCAGGTCCATTGTCAGTCATTTCCAACCCGTTCTCCACTCCACCCTCCTGGCCGTGCTAGCGTTCAACGTTCCGGTCAACCACACGTACCTTCTTTCATCTTGTCGTCCATTTTTTCCTGTCGTTTATTTTGACAGAGAGCCCAGGCCAGGCCCTTAGCCGCATGTTTCAGGAAGGCCCGAAGCGGAGAGCCGGCTCGGAGGGTGCCCCGCGGACAGGTGTGTCCCCTGGTCCATTTTTTCCAAGTTTATTAGATAGTTAAATGTGGCCATGATTCCCCTGGTGACTTCTCCTTACCTTTCGCGCCCTTATAAGTGGTATAGCTATGGCGTTAGTGTTCAAGAATAGGTGTGAAACCAAAGCTGGTCAGTGCCTAAAGCCAGGTTTGTTTTTTCTTCATTCAGTGAATCAGTGTGTAGAAAACTGCCTCACATTGATACCGAGTTGATTTTCAGAACAATTCCTCTTGACTCACTATCCAGTTTTGCTTAGTGTCTAAAGTAAGGTGGCGTGGAATCGTAAGGACAACCACGATTGCATCTGTGCCTAAAGAGTAGCACAGAAAAGCGTATAGGTTTTTATCCATCCCCTTGTGGGTTTTTTAGAAAGTTCTTTCCTGTGGTGTGCGCAAATGGATCACAGGCACCTCCAGCGCAGCGCTCACCACATTGAGTGCCTGATTGACGTCAGGCCAAATTCCCAATATATAATTTAGGTATTTTAATGAGGGCCCATTTGTGAGGGCTGGGTGGCGTCAAATAGCCCTTTCTAACAAGCGGGTGTTGCACAAATACCTTACTCGGTCAAATAAACATACCAGGTTGCTCATTTGGTTTTTCACTGGTGGCCCAAAACTAATATTCAAAGCCACCGGGAAGACTTTTAAACTGTGTTTAAAAAGCATTTTGTTTAATAGGTGGCTCACAAGGGGGGGGACAATGTTTTAAAGAACTCTGGTGGTTGACTTGAGCACAGCCGGATTCCACTTTACATACAGCCAACTTGTTTATCAGAAATGCGAGTTCACAATCGCAGTCCTTTTTCTATAGTTGCTGCCTGTCGTTTCAAAACAGAGGTTTACTCTGATTGATCTTGCTATTGTCTGTTCTCATCTTTTCCACCATTCCGTCTTCCTTTCTCTAGGCAACATCACCACCCGTATCCGCACGCCGGAAAGCGGCTCTGACGAGGCCATCAAGTCCATCCTGGAGCAAGCCAAGCGTGAGCTGCAGGTCCAGAAAGCAGGCAAGTTTTGATCCCTTACTCTCCCACAGTCGATTACAATTCCAAAACGTCGTCCTAACTTGCTTTGTTTCCCCATCAAACAGCTGACACATCCCTGCCTCCATCCTCTTCGGGAGGAGGAGGAGGAGGGGGAGGAGGAGGAGGAGGTTCAGACGAGGCCATCCGCTCCATCCTAGAGCAAGCACGGCGCGAGATGGAGGCCCAGCAGGCCTCCTTGTCCTCTTCGTCTTCATCGTCGTCCTCTTCGTCCATCTCCTCCTCCCTCTCGCAATGCGATCTCTCGTTATTGTCGCCCAAAGTCTTGGCACCGTCGCCACTGGGTGCCCCCCTGACCACCTACAGCCCTTTGGCTCTGGGCTTGAAGAAGCCTCCTCCTCTGCTTCCCTCTTCATCCTCCTCACCCTCCTCACCCTCTCCATCCCCTTTACTCGACTTCAGCAGCATTAAGAAGGAGCGTCCAGCATCCCCAGGCCAGGATGGATCCTCCAGGGTTCAGTGGAGGGAGCAATGGTGGAACAACTCGCAGCAAGAGCGCCGAGGAACCGGTCTATCTGAGGAGAACCACAGCCTGGAGGACTCCAAGGAGGTGAGGAGACATTCTCTTACCCTGTCGTCGTCAGGTAGCAAACTGGTTCAAAGGGGGATGAGTGGTTCTGAGTGGAGATGTGCATGGCTATTGGAAGCACGTCATTAAATATGAGCTACTCATGCATGACAAAGTAAAAGCTTGCATTGGTCATATTTGTGCATGATTAAAAGGTTTTCTGTAACAAGGCTAACTGGTAGCCCAGAGCCTCCCATTGCTTTACTATGCATGGCAAAAGATATGGCTTTGAGTGTTGCTACTACCTTTTAGAGTTTTGATTGTTGTGTGGACCTGTAGATATCATTATTCTAGGTAGTTTACGGGTAAGCGTCAGTCCCAGAAGAACCAGAAGGTTGGGATTTCACAGGAATATCAGAGAACTTGTTTTTGGACCATTGAACGACACGTTTAAAGCCCCTTTGGTCCTTGCGTACCAAACGTTTCGCATGCAGTGGACTCTAAGAAGACTGTTGCCTACCATGTAACCACACTTGAATGTCTCCTTAGACCTGAGGCAACTGGTACCAGACGTGGTGTGATCCAGTGAACTAATCTCTGGTGTCCTTGAAACTGGTGTTCTGGGGTTTTCTTTATGGTAAACTAATGGTAAAATTTGAAGGGCTCAGGCATAAAATAAAAATGATTGGCTAAATTTGTTCCTGTACTGTTACTGTGTTTTACAGTAGCAGGGAAAGGAATGTTGTGGTCCAAGGAAGGAGCCTGAACACCTTCTTGATAAATGGAGTGAGGGTGGCATTCAAGCACAAGTACTACAAGAAACTATTAGAAACATGGACTTAGGGTTTGTCTAGGAGAGCCAAATTGATCAAGGTTTGGAAGGGATTTGTCCTTGAAATGATAACATACTCCCCAAAAACAAGGCCAGAGTTGGCTCCGGTACAGACTGGAGTACAAAAATACCCTTAATGATATGGAGGGATTGTGAGAAAAGGTAGAATGTCACAGATCTGCGACCTTGGAGCTGAATCTCAAACGTGATTCCGGCACAGGTTCCTTTTGAGTATAACGATGCTGCACAGGGACTTTTATTCGTGTAGCTATTTTAAATGCACTACTGTGAGATTGAAAACCACGAGAAGCTGCAGTTAATCTTGTTAGGAATCTTTTAGCATCAGTACTTGCCTAATAAGCATATGTGAGCCCTCCAGATAAAGACGCTTGCTAATTCTTAACAATGAATGAAATCTAGCACTTGAGACTCGTATCCGTCTACTTCAGTAATTGAGTTACCAGAAAAACACGGTTGACAGTAATGTTTAAAGTGGTATTGTCCACTGTGTAGCCAACAAAATGGCCTCGGTTGACGTTCCTTTCCTCACGATGCCAGTCTCCTACCCTGTACTGGATGGTACTGACTGATGCCGGCCCTTCCCCTCTTTGTGTGTCTCTGTGCCAGACGCCCCCCCAGCTGCTCGATGCCCCTCAATACTGGAGCGAGTGGCACCACGCCGGCTCCGCCTACCCGGAGCTCAGCGGCACCCGCGTGCCAAAGCCAGCCAGAGCACCCGTGCCCCCGCTAGCTCCCGAGCAGTGCCAGCTGTTCTTATGCCGCGAGGTGGACACGGTGGAGCTCACCCAGCTGGTCAAAGAGAAGCTAGCCAAGAGTGGCGTATGCCAGCGCTTGTTCGGAGAGAAGGTCTGCGCGCCCCTGTCTCCCTCTCTCTCTCTCTCTCTCTCTCTCTCTCTCTCCTCTCCGACTCTGCATCCCTAACTTTCTTACCCCCACTTACCATCTTAGCACCCACTAACTCCCTCTTCCTTCTCACACATTGTCTGTAAAACCTGCTCTACTAGAACAGTGAAATCCATCTGCAGTTGCCAGTAAATTAAGTCTGACCTGAGGTTTTCAGAGCAAAACCTCAGTTTAAAGTCTGACCGACGATGTATTCCACCAAGAAACCGTTGGAGTCTGATTTGAGGGACGTTAGTGTTCTGTCGGGCCTTCCACAAATTACACGTTCCTCAGACGACGTTTTTTTGGTTCTTGTTGTTCCCGAAGAAAGAAAGAAGGCTCTTTTTAAAATATATATATATATATATTTATCCATTTTTGGACAATTCTAAATCGTCGGGTCCTTTCGCCCCGTGTGGCTCAGCGATCCACAGTGTCAGACCCACGTGAGTCAGTCGGCCTCGTGTCAAGCTCCTGTCCTCGTCCATCAGGTTCAGCAGCTCTGCCTTCCCACATACAGCCACACTGAAGTCCACTTTGAACTGGATTCAATTACGTCGCCCTGCAAATCAAATTGCATTCCTATGGCCTGCCTAACGCAATAACTGCATGGTTTAGGTTAAATTCTGCCTTGTTTTCACAGAGTTTGAGCACTTAAATTGGCCTTTGGCGTTATTGAATTTGAATAGGAAGAACGTCTCCGTGGCAGTCTTGTGGTCCTGTCAGTTAAAGCCCCAGGGAATTGACATGCGTGATTGTGATCGTGGATGCAATATGTTTGAAGGCGTTATACCTTTTTAACCATTATCTATATGGACTTTGCTAGAATTTCTTCCCCTTTTTAGTGTAAAGTGGAGGGGCTTGCACAGATGTCACCCTTATCACCAGTCTCAATTGTAGCTAAAGTAAGCTTTCCTGCTTTAGCAGTTTGAGACGACTAGCGAGTCAGAAGCAAACTAGCTAACAAAAAGCTAACCTGTAAATATGGGTAAACTGGGGTTAGATCATACATTCGTTTATTTATTTATTTATTTATTTATTTTTGCTTGCCCCATCATGTTTAGTTCTGCTTGAGCAGGCTGAGAGTCTGACACATTTCTGTCTTGTTTTGGTTTTTATTTATACTTTATACTGGGTGGTGTTAAGACTTAAACCCGGGGCTGAGCTCATACGGAGTGAAGGCTGTGCTTTTCTGTAGGGTTTTCCATTTGGTGATCTGCATGTTACTAACTGTTCTCTCCTGATCTAACCTTGAACGCATGGTCACTGACAAGCCAGTGCAAGTTTTTATTTATTTATTCCTTCTTTTTTTTGTCTTTTTTTTTTTTTTTTTCTTTGTAGCTATGATGCCCATGCTAACAGTGGAATGACGTCTTTTCTCATTTGTGTCTGACTCAGGTACTTGGACTGTCTCAGGGGAGTGTAAGTGACATGCTGTCTCGTCCCAAACCATGGAGCAAGCTGACGCAGAAAGGTCGCGAGCCCTTCATCCGGATGCAGCTATGGCTCAATGGCGAACTCGGACAGAACTCGGTGAATCAGCCAGGGCAGACGCAAGGTAAAAGAAAGCACACAGAAGCTAAATTGGTGTTCTGCTTAACGCACAGTGTTCATTGATTAGCTGAGTTCGACTCGATGTGACTTGTATTTATTTAACTATCGAGTAATATACAGTACAACACTGCGCCTCACAGCTCCAGTGTCCATGGTTGAGTCGAGAGCTTGGGTTAATGTCTGGGCAGAGTTTCTCATGTTCTCCCCACGTCCCTGTGGGTTTTCTGGGGGTTCTCCAGGTTCCTTCTACCTCTGAAAAACATGCCACTAGGTACACTGGCAAAGAAATTTCCCCTAGGGGCATCTATGCACTCCTGAGTGCACTTCCCCAGTGCATGAATGTGTGTGTGGCGTCCTTTGAGGGTCTCATCCAGGGTGTATTCCCGCTTCATCTCCGTTAACTGGATCCGGAGCTTGAGAACAAGCCAGATCTCTTTTAGGGAATGACTCGGAGTTTTTCTGAGGCATCTTTGAAATGATACCGTTGTTAGTAGTAGCATTATTATGATAACAGTGGAACCTCTGGTCACGCACGCTTCCAAACACGAACAAATCGGTTCCCGACCATAAAATCCACCAAAATTATGCATTTGGTCACGTCCACAAAATCGAGTGCCGAACAAACACAGCCCCGCCCATTTTCCCCTTCCGCTTCGTACGCGTCAATGTTTTCCCATTTTCTGTTTGCGTATTGCGTACCTAACAAAGACGCGCATGTCCCTTTAATCGGTCTCGGGCACACGTGCGTTCATTGGCTGTACAGTAACCTCCTCCCCACCCATCTTCCTCCTCACTTCCTTAACGCCAGAAGTCGACT
>JAQMCW010000018.1:4284254-4297324 GCA_030068335.1 Chrysichthys cranchii
AATGTTTTTTATTTATATATATATATATATATATATATATATATATATATATATATATATCTCAATTTGGTTGCCACTAAGAGATTGCACAGTCTATTGACTCTAAAGGACAAACAAAAAAAAGAAAGAATTAAGATACAAAATACACACTTTTTTTTTTTTTTTTTTTTTATTGGAAGGGAGAATTGACCTGAGGGGGCTTTAAAAAAAACAAACCATGTTTTAAAACCTCAAAAAAAAAAAAAAATCACTAATTCATGATTTTTGTACATCAAAAAATAAGATGCAAGGTTTAGAGAAGAGAAAAAAAGGCTATATGGTGGTAGCTGACGTAGTGATATTTCGTCATGTAGAGCTCTTTATAGTGCACATCGACTTCTTCACAGCTTTAACAGCACACACGGTTCACGCCACTTCGTATCGTTTCAAGATCACGTTAGAAACGGGACAAACAAACGGGAAAAGGCATTGTTAACGAATCGGAAATCGGGACGAGATGATTAACAAGGGCCTGCTTTAAAAAACAAAAAGAAGTAAAGAACAAAAGAAATTTAAAATAAAAATCTAACCATTGGGATCCGTTGCAGGCCTGGATCGAGGACTTGGAGGATTGAGGGGTTGTAGTACTGTACACGTTAGATACAAGTGGTACTGTTACGTCTTTGGGAGGGGGGGAGGGGTTCAGTTTTTCCTCTGATGTCGCCAAGAGATGCACAGTTCACTTTAAAAAAGAAAGAATAATAATAAAATTCAATTAAACAACAAAACCTGCGCGCCGCGATTCAGCCATGTGAAAAGTGTGTGCTGTGCATATGAGAATTTGAGGCAGGTTCTAAATTGCCTTCCCTCCTTCCTCCCGAGAAAGTCTTCAAAGGGTCCCGGGGAAAGCGTTACCTAAAAGTACTGTTACATTGGACAGCTTTCGAATCAAGACCGAGCACACGCAAAGCACCAAGTACGTGATACCAAAGTATTGCTTCATATTTTTATCAACAAGATGCATTTCTTCCTCAAAAAAAAACAAAAAAAAACAAGCAAATTTCTGTTTAAAACAAAAAAAAAGATGAGTTGGTATCTGTGCAGCGTTTTTGGATTGGTTTTGTTTAGTTTAATTTTTTTTTAACCTCGAGGTAACCCATAAAGATGAGACGCTGTGTGTGAAGACACGGACGTCCTCTCGACCCCAAACGAGCTCTCAGTGCCTGCCAGTAACGTCCACTGCCTCCCTTCTGTACGTCTATGTATACACACGTGTCACTTTGTGTATGAGACATATTTCTCACACACACACACACACACACACATATGTAGAGTGCACAACTGCCCCACTTCCTCTTTTCTCATAAGCTGTTGTTAATCATAATCGTTATCATTATTAGGCTTCTAATGAAGTAGTGGATTTTAATCCCTTTTTTTGTTTGTTTGTTTGTTTTTGTTTAAATGTTTTAATCTTTTTATCGCCATATCCTAAAGCATCATATAGAGTTTCGAGTTTATTTGGCTTATTTATAGGTGCTGTGTTTTGTTTTTTTTTTGTTTGTTTTTTTTTTTTGTTTCAATGAATTCGTTCAGTTTCATTTTTTTTTTTTAATTATTATTATTATTGTTATTATTATTGTGTTCTGTTTTATAAGAGGGCAATTAAATTTTTTTTTTTTCCTTTTTTTTTTTCTTCTTATTTTTTTTTTTTTTTTTTTTCCCTTTTGTGGAAATTTTTAGACTGATTTTTAGACTGCCGGCAGTATTGGGTAATATTTACAAGATTTAGTTCTCATGCGTTGTATATTAATGAATTCTGCAGATTATTATTATTATTATTTTAACTCGTTTTATTATTACTTTCGGAATTCTAATGATGTCACTTCGGAACGATCACGACGGCATTTAATGGCTGACTAATAGCTGTGTTCGCTTTTTATCGCTTTATCCGAGTTATCGATTTATCATAATTGGGTTTTTTTTTTTTCCTCGCTCTTTACTGTCTCTCGTAGTACGAAGCATCGCGTCTCTTTTGTATCCTCTGATATACTGATCTCATTCGATGTGTTTGGGAATCTGTCCATTTTCTTTCCCCTTTGGACATTTATACTCGTTTCTTTTTCTTTTTTTTTTTTTATTTTCTCGTGTGCTAGCGAGCGTGTTTCGTACCTCTCAGGCCCTGTGTACACTGGCGTTTCTGTCTCTGCGCTTCAGAGATCATGGACTTCCCTAAATGTTGTGTTCGGGACACTGCAGATGATCGCCGACTGTGCGTGTGTGTGTGCATGTGTTGACTGGGTGCCAATATTTTTTTTTCCCCACCCACACATTTCTTTCTGTGAAAAGTCTGCACTATTTCAGCATTAAGCTTTAACTACATTGCAGTTCGGGCAAAAGGAGGGCTTGGTGTTTGTGCCTATTTTTTTTTAATTTATTTATTATTATTTTTTTATTTGTTTGTTTTGTATTGTTTAAAGAGGACTCGTATCTGGCGGGGGGAAAAAAGCAAGTCGTGTTCCTGATACCCTGCTGCTTGAGAAATTTCGCAGCATTTTTAATGCATTTAAAAATGAACAAACCTTCAGTTTTATTCTGGCGCGTAAACATACGCTGTAAACTCGCCGTATTTTCTATTGAGCAGAAAACTGTCGCGATGCAGAACCAGTGACGTTGTCAATCAACGTTAACGTCAGTGTTTCGAATGCAGGCCGTATTACTTTTCTGCAGTAAGGTTGAGATCCTAGACGAATCAGTCCCCTTTATCACGTCTCGGCTTGGGATATGTTTTCACGAGGGTGCCTCATAGTGACCTTAGCACATGTAAGGGGGCTAGGGATGCCCTGTGGGGCTTTATTGCTTTTTGGAACATGGCAACAAAAATAATAATGTCATAAAATGTACTTTTAGTAATCTTCGCAGTAAATAATTCTTCCGTCGCGCAGAGTAGTCTGTTTACAGTAGGTTTTCTTTGCTTAGCAACACAACTAACCTTGTGAAAGGATTTCAGGGGTCCGTGAACGGGACAGTAACTGTGTACTGGGTTCAGTTGTGTAATGGGTTTGAAAACGGGCGCATCAATACACTGTTCGATTGTGACGCGAGCGTAGGTGTGTGTGTGTGTGTGTGTGTGTCTAGTGTTTTCGTTTTCCAACGCAACTCAGAGCCAATCAGGTTTTAAAAGCAATTCGATGTGTATGTAGCCCCTGATGCTCACTTGGGCCTAGTTTCAATCCGAAAAGAATTACTTTTTAGTTTTAATTAATTAATTTTAATTAAACTTATTTCGTAACCGTTTTGGGAAAATGTCATTGTACCGAAGTTGTTTTTAGGCAGAATCGTGTTTTCTAAACTAAAACACCAGGTTTCAGTTTTGATTTTTTTTTTTTGTTTTTTGTTTTTTGTTTACTTATTTATTTTTACGTTTTCAAGTGATTCAGGGATTAAATGTAGCCAGAAACCTGAAAGTCAAACGTGGAGGATTTATAAAAAAAAAAAAACAAAAACAAAAAAACAATGCAAGAATTTAAAAAAAATTAATTATGAAGTCTTTTATACGGCGTTAAAAACAGCTGTTAAAAATAGCGTTCAAAATCCAGGGCGAAGAAGCAAATCAGAAATGATGGAAACGTACGGTGAACATTGGTACAGTGGGACGCTTGCGCTCTCTATCCTCCGTATTTTTGTCCTGTTGTCCTTTAGTACTCGAAACGTATAATTATTATTGGGGGATATCGGGGGGGGGGTAAATTTTAAATGCTGCGTTGATGTGATGTCATTTCCAGGGGGCGTGGCCCAATTGACTTCAAAACTAGGGGCATTAGAAATGGTGACGGACACACTCTGAGGTCAATGATGTTAAGGGTATTTAAAAAAAAAAAAAAAAAAAGCTAAGGCTTGGTTTCGGGTTTCTAAATGTTCTACATATGAAAGACGGTTGTGAACTGTACCAGAAAGTCTCCAAATTGGTTATTTGTCTTGCACGATATTTATTTTTGTTTAGTGGTAGATATTGGTAAAGTGGGACAGGGTGTTCTTGTTAAAGTAGGACCGCAAATTAAGAGGTATTATTCCGTCCAAAAGCCGATTTGACTTTGACCTCTGTCCGCATATCGTTTTAAACAATTTTTTTTACTTTTTTTTTTTTTTTTAATTATGGTTTATTTGCAGTATTTTGGTAGCCAGCATGATCACCAGATAGCATGCTGGCTAGCAAAAAAAACAAAAAAACAAAACTTTGGATGTTTTGATGTTTTGTACCTTGGACAGCGTCGGTCCTGACCCTAACCTATCTGATTACTTGAAATGGGGCACAGTAGTAGTGCGAAAAAACGCACTCGGATCATATTAAGGGTGGAGTATTGTCGAACGGATACTGCCTAGTTATGTGTTGTGTTCCAATCAGCGCGGGAGAAAACAATGTAAACGTAAAACCCAGAGCGAGGAGCAAGAGAAGGAGAGTCGCGAGTGAAGAGGGTTTACATTTATAAGGAAAATTAATCATTCGCGTTAGGTCTTTCCAGCCGCTGCCCCGATCTGTTGGTTTAAAGCACAACAAATAATAATTTGAGAGTCCTGCTTTAACAGCGTGTGTGTCCTGATTTATTCTAAAAAGATCTGGGATTTGGTCAGTTGAGGTTTGAAGAGCTATTTATTTCCTCTGTGTTTGGTATTACAGCGGTGCCTGTGGTTCATGAACACAAATCCATTCCAGGAACGCAGTTGTAAATCAATTTGTACGCGAACCAAAGCCATTTTTCCCATAAGAAAGCATTGAAATTCAATTAATTCGTTCACAAGCCGACCAAATCTTACTTTTTTAGTTAACTTTCTGGGTTTTATTGTAAAAACTTTAAAGAAGAACACAATACAGGATAAAAAGTCCATTAATAATAAAGTGAAAAAAAAAAAAAAAAGAAAACAGTATACAGGAGCGTAAAATAAAGTTCACACTTTGCGTACTGGTGGTGAAGAAATGGAAAAGAGGAAGGGAGGGTTGGACTGGACGGCTATAAAGCGCGGAGAGCGCGTCTGAACACCGCTAACGGTTGTTAGAGATCGATACGTACGCATCGTCTCAGTGCGTGGGGGCTTGGGATGACATAGCGTTAGGATGGCGTCAATCAGGGAATCTGTTCGACCAAATTTATACGTGAACCAGTGCATTGTTTTGCTGAAATTTTTGGTTGCAAACCAAATAGTTTGTAGGCCAAAGCGTCCGGGAACCGCAGGCACCAGTGTATTCGTTTAAATAATTCGTTAGAAAACAGCCTAAGCTTTTCAAAAGCATGTTACGTTGTTATATAGGGCATTAAGACTATAGATTAAAAAAAATAAATTAAATTAAAAAATGAGGCCATAAAATTCCCAAAACTGTCCCACTTTACCAGTCTTCACCCAAGTTTTTCTACACATCACGTTGAGGGCACTGACAAAAAAATTTGTAGTAAAATCAAGGAAATTTATTATTATAATTTATATGTTCAGAGCCTTTTTCTACATTAATACAGATTTAGGGGGAAAAATAATATTAATAATAATAAATAAGAAAACTTTGCGTCCTGTTTTGGGTGATTAAACGTGGGATCTTCGACATTTATTGCAGGTTTTTTTTCCTTTTCTTTTTGAAAACAAATATCTGAAAGTGTATTCAGACAGCACAAATATCCAAGCAAGGGTTTTTTATTTGATTTGATTATTATTTTTTTTTTTCCTTCTTCTTCTTTTTAAATTAATTTATTTATTTAAATTTTTTAAGTTCCACCGTCTACACAAAGCAGCATATTTAATGGGATCTCCTGCTGTCTTCCTCTCCATCCTGCTGCATCGTCCCCGTGCGGCGGTGTGAATACTGAGCACGAGCTATTCTCTCGTAATCGTTTGCACTTATTCATATCTTTTCATATTGTTGCGGATGGGTTTTTTTTTTTAAGCACCTCAAAATGACACCGAATCACGCTTTCAAAGCACAAAGACGGAGGTTTAAAAGAAAAAAGAAGAAGAAATAATTCATAAAACGCTGCTGCGCGTTTTGATCTGCAAAAGTTTTCACCCCTTACTGCCGTTGAGATTATCGCAAAAGTTCGCGAAGCCCTTTACAGGTTCGAGGAATCGTCTTTGCAAGCACTTAAAGCAGCACACTGCGATTTGCATTATGCAAAAAAAATAAATAAAGGAAAAAATTAAGTCGTCGTCGACACCCCCCACCCCTTTTTTAAATTTTTTTATTTTCATGGAGCCAAAGGCTCTCTCGGTCACGTGGACGTTGCATTGGCCGTGCATGCGCTTTCACACTTCTCAACACGGTAATGCGATTACCGTCACATCAGGACTCTGAATCCAAGGTTCTAAACCCGAAAGCACTGTCGAATCTCAGCGCTTCACGCGTTAACACGTCCTCATCACACGTCACGTACCTAAAGCACTTCCCTTCCGGGCTGCACAGACAGGCGCCATCGCTGATCACCGATGAAGCACAATCTTGCACGGATTCAGGACGAAAAAACTCCAGGTAGCCGTCTGAAAAATCTCCTGGAAGCCGAGGCACGACGAGATCGCGGAGCCGCGTTGATGTGTCGAGTGCCTTCCCGCCGCGCGGGATCGTCTCCGCGGGAACAATTCCGCTAACAATTGAATCGTTTCCGTATCGCTGCGAAGCTAGAAAAAACACTAACTGGTAGGTTTGTAGACGCCGTGGCGGTAATCTAGCTCCTATAAACACTAAACATCGGCTGTCTCTTGAGAATTACGGATGCTCAGTACTCAATTTTTTTATTTTTTATTTATTTGTTTTTTTAAAGATGTCTGACAAGTGCACAAACACCAAGGTCTCCTCTACTGCCTCAGCATTAACGTTAGATCAGATTCCTCCGAAAGCTTCCCACAGCACCACACACCCTCTTGTTTCCCTTTAGGGGTTCCACGCGTCCGATTCAGTCCGATTTACTGACTCGTGTGTGGGTTTCATGTAACCTAGATCTCCTTTTTCTTGGTGCTCAAGGCTGATTTAGTTCCCTTTTCACCGTTGCGCTGTCGTGGCGTTGTTTTGTACTGACTGGTCAGTGGAAGATGTGTCGTTTTCTCTTCTGCGAAGTTATTATTCATACACTGATGAGAACACTGAGTTTAAGCGACTTGAACGGACCCGCGTTGAAGTTTCGTTTCGTCCTGCTCCTTCGTTCGTGCGTTTCTGTCACACGACTCGATGAAGAATTCAGACCCACGATTTCACCTGCTGTGTCGTTATTTTCGGGAAATGAGTTTTAAATAAAGAAAAAAAGAAGAGCGAGAGGGAAAGAGAGAGAATCCTTCACAGCAGCTCTTTTCAAAGAAACCAAATACTGTACTAAAACGGGTTATTGTGTGCATGCGAGTGCATCTATCAGGTCAAGGATTTTTGTCTTTGGGGGTTTTTTTTGTTTGTTTGTTTTTGGGTTGTTCACACCACCTTCTCATCTTTTGATCCGTTTTATTTGCCCTTAACGTGAGTTGAGCTCAGGCCACGAGGAAAAAGGAATACAGTTTTATTCGTTCGTTAAGTTCCTTTCATTTACAACCGACGAAATTTTGACCTTTTAATGAAATTGCTTTAACACCTCCGAACGACGAAGCTCCTCATCAAAGAACTTTAACCTTTCGCTCACTGCTGTTGATCTGTTTAATTTCCTTTCCCTTTTTTTTTTAAATAAACGCAAGGCACTGATCTGTTTCCGAGAAGGGACGCGCTGAGAAGGTTTGAGATGATCCAGGGAGGTTTTCTTCCTCATAGAAAGAAATGCCGGTTCCCAGTATGTTGGATCAGATGCTCGCAAACTCGCGCCGCTGCTCGACAAGGAAAGATGGCTTATGTAGTGGACGGAGACCGAGACGCAGAGAGCTGAACGTCTTCGATAGGGCATTTAATCGTTTTGAAGTTCATGCGTGTTTTGAATCCTTGAAGGTAGGCATGTATCAGGATTTTGTTACAAATTACAGTATATTTGTGTATATTTATATTTATATCTCCCCAGGGATGCATCGATACCATATTTTCAGACCCAGCGCGAGTATAGGTTAAAACTGGTGCATGAATTAGCTACTGTTAAGCAATTTAAGTCACGTAATGTGTTTATTTATCTCTCTTTATGTTGATAGGGAGCGCAAGGGTGGCAGACAGCGTGGTGGTGAAGCTGCAGTGCTCAGTGCTCGCTGAACCAAACTGCTCCTGCTCTTTAGCAGCACTTTCACTGCTCCATGTTTGGAAATGACATCACGTTAGGATGGCGCGACAACTAATTTTTAACGAACACGCATGCTAATTCTGCTCCGCACACTCTGGTCATGCTGTAATAGCTACTCTTGATATTTGATTTGGCTTCAAAAGCCAAATTGCTGTTTTCTCCATTATGGTTTTTACTGTTTCACCGTTTCACACCACCTTGCTCGAATCGCATCTCCTCCTTCGCAGTTTTCGAGCTGGTACTTTCCGAAGAGTTATTCCAAAAAGTTGGAGTTATGCCTCTTTGTCTGAGACTCCCCAACACCCCCCCCCCACCTCCCAAAATCAAATCGCCTGTATTTGGAGCTGCGTCCCATCGTTATACTTTAACGTAGAAACATGGCGTCAGACTTCCATCGGCTCGCGAGACTTTTTCATTTAAGTCAGCGTTTTGATAGCTAGTACGGTTCTCATGATGCAATGCTTTCCGTTTTCTGATGCTTTCAGACCGTTTCAAACTTTATAATGGGTGTCTGTTACAGGGAATGTTCAGCGCTCGCGTGTGTCGCGTGACCCACACTCTAACTGCCGGCCCTGAAACCTTTTCTGGGGAGGGGGAGGTTTCTACCTCTTTCAAATCTTAAAGTTTCTGCTCTCCATGGGCGATTCATGTCTGTAATAATAGAGAAATTTGGTGTGCATCACCCAGTGTGACTCTCACCGAGAGCGCTGATCACAAGCCCCATAGACGGCCATGTTCTCATACCGAGCTCTGAAACGCTCAGCAAAAACAGATATGTTTATTGGGCGACTGTGCCCAAACGGTACACGGTACCTACACATAACGCGTGTCCCGTGGGACACCTACAATCAAATTGGTTTATCGATAGGACGTATAGTTTTCTCTCGAGTATACGTTTTATTTTTAATTAGGTGTACCCCCCCCCTTACAGCATCCCGGTCACCATAGCAACCAGCGACCCAGCCGTCTCAGTTATTAGGAACGTCTGCACGTACTGGCCACTTTATTAGGAACACGTACATGAACCTACTTGCGTGGTATAAAGGAAAAAAAAAAGTACAGCTTTCCAAGCCACATTCTCCAAGCTTGTACGTAAACATGAGGCGTCTTGGTTTCATCTTGAAATACGTTCCGGTTGCGGGTTCATTATGCGATTTTTACAACGCACGGCATCAAAGGGGTAACGGATGTGGTTATCGTGAGCGACGTGTCCCCTGTTGATAAGAATACATGCAGATTTCCTTCACATTTAGGTGATTTAAGGAATCTAATACGAGAGCTGTTTGCCGTTTATTAGAAAACAAGGAGAAGGATTCCTTAGAGATAGTGTACGCACTCTTGGTACATGCCTACTCGAGGATGCCTTTGTTTCAGAATTTCAGGTCAGCCCACCCCCACCCCCCACGTCCTCATCGCGTTAGCCTCAACAGCAAATAGTGAATTTCTTACGAGCGCATTTTGTGAATTCAAGAATGAACTGTTATTTTTCTACCGTAGTAAATCAGAGATTCTATACTCCACCATGCAAAAGTTGTACAGATTTTACCGAGACATATCGCGACGTGCGTCGAGCCGCTTTCGTTTTTCTTTCACCCGTGCCCGTGTGCGTTCTGCTTGTAGCCAAAGTGCACAGGACGACACCGGCCTCTTGATCAGGACAAACGAGCCTCCGTTGTTTTTGTACTCGATATGAAGTGGATTCTTCTGAACCGAACAGAATCACTGGGACGCGAACACACGTCAAGTTGTGTAGCTGGTCAGAGTTTATGTTTATGGATTTTGTTGGGTTTTTTTGTTTGTTTGTTTGTTTGTTTTTTTGTTTTGTTTTTTTAAAGAGTTTGTTCATTTAAAGCATTAGCGTGACTGTGTAGAAGCGATTTGCTCACACGTTTGTTTGGGTTTTTGGTTGTTTTTTTTAATATATATATGAATAAGCTTTAGGACTAATGTGTTGGTTTTAATATGTCATAATCATCCCAAATCCCAAAGTGTAAAGGATGCACATGTTTTTGGAAAGAAAGGAAAAAGAAAGAAAAAAAAAATGAAAAGAAAAAAAAAATCCCAGTTTATATGTTGGTCTTGATTCCGAGACGCTTCGGATGGTGGGGTTGATGGGAATTGTAGTCTTTGCTGCTAACTGGATTCATGAATTTGGGTTTTTTTTGTTTTGTTTTGTTTTGGTTTTTTTTGGTCCGATTCATTTATGAAATTATACTCAGACATGAATTGGTTACATTTTTTCACACAGCATCGGTCATGATGTTAAAACCGGGTTACAAACGCATTTTGTAAGAAGTTGTTTCAGAGATTACAGTTAGTCGTTTGTATTTATGGAAAAAAAAAAAAGTTGTAAAGGAAAAACAAAAAAACTTTAAACCTGACTCTACTTATCAGCCATTTTGTGGCTCGTCACCTTTGATCACTTTACTACTTCGAGTCACCCTGCCAGATTTCTAGTCTTTGGTTTGTTTTTTTGTTTTGTTTTGTTTTGTTTTTGTCTAAAGAAAAAAGCGTTTTTTCAGCTGAAGCTTTGGAAAGCTGGGACACTACTTTATTATCTGGGGTGGGATCATATCAGGATTGAAACAAAATCTTTAAAAAAAAAAAATTTAAAAAAATTGTAAAAAAAATTTTTAAAGGTTAAAAAAAGAAAAAAGAGGGGGCGGGGATTTTGGGGCCACACCCACACCCAGCCTTAAAGTGCCAGAGGCCTCAAAGCCCCCCTCACGTATATGGTGTATAACCTGCGGGAGGAAATGTTTATTTTGTCCACTAGCGTTTGATAAGCACTCACTACGAACGGGTTTAAGGCGTGCACACAGTCCAAAAGGAAGAGGAAAAAAAAAGAAAAGTGAAAATAATGATTTTTAAAAAGAAGAAGAAGAAGAATGACACGCTTACTTTCTATGTATAGTATCTGTAATAAGATGTACAAACTTTATCAGATCATGATATGGAGAAGACCTCCAAGAGAGACGCGTGGAAGGTCGGACGATGTTTTGGTTTTTCCTTTTCTCGTTTGTTTGGGTTTTTTTTTTTTTTGTGGGACGGATACGGATCATGCCAAATACTACGATTATATCAGACGTTCCCTGAGACTCTGGAGGTCTGTGTGTCTCGACGTGGTTTTGTATGGTAGGATGTGTATATACTTTTTTGTGTGTGTGTGTGCTTTTGGCTTTTTGTTTTTTGGCATTTTCCTTTCTCTCACCCTGGTGATCTGTCACAGCTCTTAACGTCACTCATCGATACCAAGTTTGACTTCACGTTGACGTTCTGAGACCAGGTCGGGCGTGTCTCAGAACCACGTTCTGTCTCTCAAGCTCGACGTTAGCTCTCATCTGGACATCATTCTGAGGTCCGTATCTGAGACCACAGGCCAGATTTATTAGTCTGGCTCCAGTTTGGGTGCTCACACACACACACACACACACATATACACATGCCCCAAACTCATGAGTGTCGTGAATACTAGGCTTTTAGGTTGTGCGTGAGTGCGAATGGAGCGCTCAAGATGCTCACTGACTTTACATTTTGCTCCGTTTTGTTGGGGGTTTTGTTTTCATATACAAGTGATTGCCGTTTTGAGTGTTTTGTTCCTCCTACCTTCCACTAAATTATGGTGCCATAGACCCGACTAGAGCGATTCTGCAAAGCAATCCCACCCCACCGCCGAACGTAGACCCGCTGAATCACCACCCTCGACTATTATCGTGACACAGAATAAGCGATCTTCCCGAACTCCACCTGTGTTTCAGTGTGACCTCGTCACGTCAGTCTGCATGAGCATTTTCAACTTGTACTGCCTCTTTATCCACTCGCGCTCTCTCTCTCTCTCTCTCTCTCTGTCTGTCTCTCTCACACACCTCTGATCCCAGCCTGGTGGAAGGTTCGGGATTTTAATTTCACCCCCCCCCGATCTTTGTTGGGGGGTTTTTTTTCCCCCCCGTATTTTTATTTTTATTTTTTTTTAGTGTGTCATGTAGTCTGTTCTCAGCACTGTAAGACAGTCCCTTATACAATATGGAGAAGCAATATCACTGTAAGAAAATCTTCACAATGTATTATTATTGCTATTATGATTATTATTATTCACTAGCACCCTAGGTGTGATAATTGAAGTAAATATCTTTTATACAAACACAGATGGCTTGTGGTCCGTCCCTTTATTTATTCCCTAATCCGATGCACTTATATGTGTGTGTGTGTGTATATTTTGTGAAGTACAACGACATCGATGTCTAGAGAAACCTCACAAAACTTGTTTCTACTCCTGTAATGATTTGTTTGTTTCAGGCATATCTCAGAAATGGGATGCTTCGGTATTGTGAAATGTTTTCAACCTCCATGAGTTCAAGATGTTGTAATGATTTTTGGTTTGGTCCCCCCCCCCCCCCATTTGTGTTTTGTAGTCAGCTAATCGTGACGCATGTGTTGAGGTATATTTTCCTCTTGAAAACCATCAACTCTCAAGTCAGTGTTAAAGATTTAACATGAGCGGCCATGTCGATTTGACGTCACTCGGGGTTGAGGAGACCCTCTCGAGTTGCGGAGCAGAAATTCCAAGTTTTCTTTGTGTGTGTGGGGGGGGGTCCCCCCCCTACTTACAGAGCTAATGTGAAATGTAGTAGGAGCTCTACAACATTTGCCACATTTCCCTTAAAACTCCCATTTTGTCATTTTGGATGCTATAAGAAACATTTTAAATGCTCTTAAATAGAGAGGAACCTTGGATTGCGAGTAGTTTGGTCTGTGAGTGTTTTGCAAAACGAGCAAGAAATCTTAATAAATTTTGACTTGATGAACGAGCGAGGTCTTGCGATACGAGTAGTATGCGTACGCTTCGTCTGCCGAGCCTCACGTGATCACGACTTC
>JAQMCW010000018.1:4331083-4345104 GCA_030068335.1 Chrysichthys cranchii
ATTTCTGTACCAAAAATCCCCCCCAGAGGCCCCCACAGCAGCCGCAAGCACCACACAGCGTCATCCAGGACAACGCAGGAGATGCTATATTCGTCCCAGATCAAGTGACAAGAAAACCAAATGAGTTGTGCCAACAGTAACCAATGCCGTATGTATTTTGCCTACAGCGGGGTGAAATAAGCGGAAACCTGCACATGAAGTGGTGTGCAATATTATTTGGATTTTATAACACATTGTCATACCACATTACTTCAAAGAAAACAAAATATTGTAATAAAACGGTGTTATTCTTCTCATATAGCATGTTTTTCACCCAAGAATGTGACTTTTTTCCTTGGTACCAGGGCAGGGTCAATACTGCATGCACTAATAAGTATGCAAGTATGTAATAAATATGAATCATGTGATCAGCACTATCTAACCAATCAGATACAAGAATTCAACAGTTTAGTTTAGTTTGTGACTAAACATGAGTTTGTGCTCATGGACTTTAATATGTTTGGTTTAATGTATGAAAAGCCAGGTAATATGTCGCTTTGGCTAATAAATATGACAATGAAGAGTTCAATTCAGTCCAAAATTTGAGGAAATATCATTATGATCATTAAGGTCATTATACTCTGTATATAACAGTACGCCTTGCGTTCATTCAAAATGCTCATGCTCAGTCAAATGGTTGCTTATACGTTAAACAGGCAGAAGGGTTATTGAGTTCGTTTTAAATATACTGTTGCCTTCTGTGTGAGCATTTTATCCATAGCAGTGGCGCGCGGCCATTGCGATCCGGACGAAATACGATCTTTTTACATCCTGCCGTCCAAGATTCCATCTTACTCCGGTGTCCCTGTTGGCAACTTGAAGCCTTCTTTCATAGTGCTGCCCTTTCTCTACATCTGAGAGGTCTTCTCTCTTACTTTTCCTCTCGCTAGTTCTGTATGTTAACTGATATGTCTGAATGTGGAGGTGGAATTTTCCCACTACGATCCTGTGACTAGCAGGTATACACTGCATTATGAGGCCTAAAGGCCAAAGGGGTGTGTGTGTGTTCGGGTTCGTGTGTTTGTGTGTTCAGAGTAAACATCTTCCTAAATTTCATGTTATGTAGGCATCTGTGCCACCTCACCAAAATGTGAACGGTGATCATTTGGACCTCGAGATATATGATGTATATGATGATAACTTTAACCCACTACAAGTTATTAGGAATTTTTTTGCACATTCTAGATTTTCCTAAGCAATATTTGCCCTGTGCTGCCATTTATGATTTGGCTCTATTTTGGTGATTTCAGCATGAAAAACTGATTTACACATAAAGAAGTGTCATTCATTCAGATTTATATTTCAGTAGGGCCTGCACTTCAAACGTCACATGTGCGTGAGCACGTAAAAAATTTAATTCCTTCAGACTGAATAGCGTTTGTGTTTTTATAAGGCTCTCTCATAGTCACATCCGTTTAATATCAATTTATAAATAATAGATATGCTTTTATTGTATTGTGCTGTAAATAAGCAAGCAAGCAATAAACCATAACAGGGCATGGAGTTATAAGTAAATAATCAGCAATGGGATAGAATGGTGAGATTACAACATCCTCAAGGGATTTCTTCTCATACCACAGCACTTTGTGAGTGTTAATTAAAAAACACAGAATAAAAAAGCGCATTAATATGACCCTGGGATTGCCCATGGAGCCGGTACTGTTATCAGAGCTGCTGTAGGAAATTAATCAACATCCTCTGACCAATCAGAATCGAGTACTCAACAGTATTGTGGAGTAATTCTCACACAACAGCAGTTCTAGCACTGCGTTTTTTGGGGTTTTTTTTTTGTTTTTTTCAAGTTTTATTAAAAAATAAATCAATAGATAGATTAAAAAAAAAAAGATCCTGTTAAGCTAATTGAAGTCTTTATTTTAAAATATTCCAGCAGTTTCTCTGATGAAGTAATTGAAGCTTTGCACCGTCACTGTCAGTGTTATAAAAATGAGAGTGTGTCAGCAGGACCTGCAGTACGACAGAATTGTGACACATGACTGTCAAATGACTGAAAGCAGTTAACAAAATCACATTCTGGAGTGTCACGTTGAGCAGGAAGCTCCCCATAAGTTCCTCCCATATTCGAGGAAAACAATCAGAGCAGCTTCCTGTTATTGACCCCTGTTCTAGTACACACTTCTTCAATATTACGTAATTTGATAAGCACAGTAACTAAAAACCAGGGAGCCTTGCTGGGGTGTAATTATGCACGTGTTGTGTTTCGGCAGCATCTGCGGTTGTCGGTGAATGAAAACGGTCAGTGCCACGTGCATCATCTCTGGTTCCAGACGGTGTGCGACATGCTGAGGCATTTCCATACTCACCCAATCCCGCTGGAGTCCGGCGGCTCTGCGGACATCATGCTGCGCTCGTATGTGCAGGTGCAGCGCAGTTTCTCAGGTAATACACACTTATAGAGACACACACAGACAGAGATATGAACACAAGTATTCACTTCCTCGAACTTCCTGGAACTGAAATGTAGTGGAATTGTGTGTAATGATTGTTAAAGTACACAAAATACCCCAAAATGTTATAATTCAAATATAATTTTTTTTTTTTTTTTTTTTTTTTTTTTAATTGCCTGTACTAGCTAATTAAATTCAGATACTATGGCAGGATTTCTGACAAAATATTTGAGTCATAATTTTTTTAGATATTAATCATATTCCTTGCTGATGCTAACTGGTTTTTCTAATATAAGCCAACCTGACAGGAGTCAGGAAATTTTATTTATTTATTTATTTTAGTTATACTCGTAGATGAACTTAATTCTTCACTGCTAGATAGCAAAAGTAAACTGGGCAGACTGAAACCCTGAGAGATACTAGGATGGGATTTCTGACAAAATATTTGAGTTCTATTTATAGATATTCATAATTTTCCTTGCTGATGCTAACTGGTTAGCTAACATGCGCTACCCTGGCAGGATTCAGCCTTTTTTTCTTTTTTAGTTATACTCATAGATGAACATAATTTTTCACTGCTAGATAGCAAAAGTAAACTGGGCAGACTGGAACCCTGAGAGATACTATGACAAGATTTCTGACAAAATATTTGAATTCTGTTTATAGACATTCATAATTTTCCTTGCTGATGCTAACTGGTTTTTCTAATATGAGCTAACCTGACAGGATTCAGCCTTTTTTTTTTTATATTTATTTATTGTGGAAATTTTATTTAATTATTTTTTAGTTATACTCGTAGGTGAACATAATTTTCACTGCTAGATAGTAAAAGTAAACTGGGCAGACTGGAACCCTGAGAGATTCTATGACAGGATTTCTGACAAAATATTTGAGTTCTATTTATGGATTTTCAGAATTGCCCTTGCTGATGCTAACTGGTTAGCTAACATGCGCTAACCTGACAGGATTCAGACTTTTTTTCTTTTTTAGTTATACATGTAGATGAATTTTCACTGCTAGATAGCAAAAGTAAACTGGGCAGACTGGAACCCTATGAGATACTATGATGGGATTTCTGACAAAATATTTGAGTTATATTTATAGATATTCATAGATTTTCCTTGCTGATGCTAACATGAGCTAACCTGACAGGATTCAGCCTTTTTTTTTTTTTTTTTTTTTGTAAAAACCCAAACTAGTCTTACACGGTATTTTCTAGGTCTTTCAAGTGACGATGACAAGTGTCCATAATTTTCACTGCTATTCCTGGATAGCTAGCTGATCTAAGCTAATCTGACAGGATCTTGGAAAGCCTTTTTAAATGATGTTTGTATTGATTCATATTTCTAAACTCCCCTGTTAACACTAGCTCGCTAACAGTAGCTAACCTGACAGGAGTTTAAGTAATCATTTCTTCTAATTTATTTTTCCATGTAAGCTAGTTATTGTGTGGAAGTAATTTACAGGATATCAGAGGAAACATCTTTGGGTGGAATTATTAAACTACTTTTAAGAACATAGTTCCTATTCAGGAACCTTTTTTCCATTAATATGTCGGCTGAAAGAAATGGCCGCCGTATTTTTTCTCTCTCACTCACTCGCATTTGACATCGTCTTCAAATTTAAGTATATTTAAATGGTGCTGAATCAGTTTTTTGCTATAAAGTGTGGTTTTGTGTTTTGTTTTTTTTATTTATATCCCAACGACTACCTAAGAAAGTCCACTGTACATGGTGGAAAAGTTACATTGCTCATGCCCTACGTAGAACACACTGTCTTTGTCCCTGCTGACTTCTGCACTGCTTTTTCCCCACCATGCCTAACCTCTAATATCTGAAAGGAGGCATTACAACCAGGGAAACTGGAGCTAAGAAGGGAGTAAAGTGGATCCTGATGGGGATAAGCAGGGCTCAATTGCAAGCCACTGAATGCGGTGCCATGATGGATGGGTGGGCTTGTCATCTGACCGAGGGAGCAGAACACAAACTCGCTGAACCTGTGAAAACGACCCTCCCTCGATCTGTTCACTCGCTGTTGCTCTTTCCCTTCTTCGTGCCAGCATGGTTGCAGCAGATGAATGCCCTCCATTGGGCTGTGAGGCGGCACAGAGCCCCTCTGTTCTCCTGCGGGTCTTAACATGCTCCATCACACACACAAACAAACATTCAGACGTGTGTGCTCATGCTGTTTGTAAAGGCGCCATTAATATGCTGGTCTGATTAAAAGGAGTGTTTTCGTGGACTCATTTTTTCCACGCACACAAACACACCACACACACACACACACATTCTTCCTTTACGGGCATCGTTATTGCATAATGGATGAGGGCATTTGTGGTTAAACATTTGGCTTTTTTGTGCGCTATTCATGATGACCACTTTGTAGGACTTTTCATAAAGACATAGTTGCACTTCTCAACTATAACTAAGGCCATCTTAACCCATTAACTGCCAAATTTTTTTCTGAAAATCTTCATGTATTTCTATTAATTTACATCCAAATAGTAACAAAAACATCTACTTTCAAGAAATATGGCTGTTAATTTTTCTGAAATTTCAATTTTTAGTCAAAGTCCCAAATGGGGATCATGGCACATGCCATCTGTTTTTTTATGCCATTCAATATATGATCCCCAAATGGGGACCATGGAAGCTAATGGGTTAAGCTTTGAACCATGACATCATCAGACTTGGGCATGGATACTATGCATTTAATCATGTTTTTGTTGCAGATGTTCCCAACGTTGCCACTCCTTCACGGGAACCCAGCTGCCGGAGCGAGGCAGCTCAGCCGAGCCTTCATCTTCCTGGAGTCTCACAGCTTCCGGCAACCCCTGTCCATGATGCTCCGCTCTCCTCCAGCTCCTCTTCCTCACCCACAGCCCATGGAGGACTCCGGAGCAGGAGCAACAGCTCGGAAAGACTGCTGGAACTCCCTGCTGGCACCGCAGAGGAGTACAGCGAGAACGACGCCACTCGGAGGACCAGAGCCGTGGAGAACCAGTACTCTTTTTACTGAAATCCAGCAAGAGCAAAAGAACAACAGCATGCAAAGAGGAAATAACTTATGATATCGACAGCTGCTCATTATGAAACAACTTGTAAGTTTGGTTATTCGTTGCCAGCCTTTATTGAACACAGTGTTTCCTACATAAGAGTCTGAAGTCCCAGCTACTCTCGGGACCCAGACACACTGCAGTTTCTGCGTTTTCTTGTTTCTTCAGGTATCATGGCTGTTCATGTAGAGGAGGAGTAGGATATGCTTCCTCTTAATGAACAGACATATTGTACATTTGGTTGCTCTTTGCAGCCCAAAATTTCAAGCAACGCTCCAGGGTGGAGTTGTTGGTTCGAGGTCCTGAAGCACCTTTTCGAAGACATGTTGCATCCTGAAGTTTTCGACACAGCCTTTAAAATTCGAGTAAGGAAGTATTTGAATCTCCCAAGGATATATATACATATATACACACACCGCTAAATGCTTCTTAAGAAGTAAATCACACATTTGATTCTGTGTTTTCTCCTTTTTCACTTTTACAGCAAAAATAAGCCATAACCAAATGTACAAGGAAGTTGTTTGTAGTCCAACGGAGGACTCGCTGCATGCCTTAGAAAGAAGAAGTGTCCAGCTGTTGGGT
The DNA here is from genome assembly GCA_030068335.1 of Chrysichthys cranchii. Classification (NCBI taxonomy): domain Eukaryota; kingdom Metazoa; phylum Chordata; class Actinopteri; order Siluriformes; family Claroteidae; genus Chrysichthys; species Chrysichthys cranchii. Next base: position 4,337,165 of record JAQMCW010000018.1, read on the forward strand.
TTCTTTTTCTTTTTTTTCTTTTTCTTTAGGATTATACAGAGGCAAAGATATCTGTCTTGTAAGGAAATCCATTTGGTCGTTTTTTTTAAATTTCATGGTCCGTCCTGAAGATCAAAAAGTTGACATGCTGCTTTTGTGACATGCGTAGGACCCTTTCAAGACTTAAGCTTGTTAAGGAATGAATTTTGAAGTTATCCCCTACGAAGGAAAATTTAAATCAGCGCAGATCGCTACAAGCAGAAGTACGATCTTGGCTGGATTCCCAGTCCCGATCTTTGACCAAAGGCTTCAAAGAATATTTTCTTTGTTTTGTTTTTTTTTGTTTGTTTTTATCTTCAGGCATCATGGCTATTATTTTAAAGCATCAAGCGGTCTTTCCTATACACTTACTTGCATAAGTATTCAACCTCTTTTGGGTTTTTTGACATTTTGTAGTGGTGTAATCTGAACCTGAAATGGACTTAAATGGGGTTGCCATGAATGAACACAAACTAGCCCATAATAATGAAATCATGGGAAATCAAAATAGCAAAATATTGTTGCAGACCTGTAATCGCCGTTACATCAATTTCAGTTCCAGCTTGTAACACTACAAAATAATGGAAAAGCTCAAGGCGTGTGAAGACTTATGCAACGCACTGTATCTTTTAATGGTCCCAAAAGCAACATGGGACTCGGAGAAGGTTGATTTGAAATTTAAAATGACGAATGATGGATGCTTTTCAAACATGGATACCCAAAAATTGAAAATATGTTATGTTATTGGTTGGAGTGTTTCAACCAGGGGCTCTGAAACTCTCCAAGGATCTTTCATTGGCCGTTGACTTTACAGTACAATACGCTGTCCTCCATCCAATCCCCAAAAGTGAAAGTGATTACTTGGCTGCTTCTCAACTACCCAGAGGCCCTGAAGCTCCCTCCCTAAACATACTACATCCTTTCTTTCCATTTTTTACCCTCTTTTAAGCACCATGGCGAGTGTGCCGGTCCTGCTCTGATATCATCTGTTCCTTTTCCTAGAGGAAGCGGTCATGTCGAGACATCTGCCAGTGGTTAGCCTCCCGCAAGCCGTTTCCTGCAGATGCCTCTTGCTCCCACCTTTTTTTTTTTTCTTTCCCCTTTTTAAACTAAAAAGCGCTTTTAAGAAGTTAAAAGCTGTTCAGTGAAATCAATTTCCCCAGAGCACGTCACTTGTGTTTGTGAAGCTGTTGATAGAACGTTCCGGACATCCTGTCCTCTGGGCTTTGCGGAGGGAGATAGCTTCCCACAAGTTTGACGCGGGGTGAAGCAGGTCAGTCTCCAGAAGTAAATGACTAGCAATTAACTCAACAACAACAACAACAACAACCAAAAGTTTTCTGTTTTGTGAATACAAACTTTTTTTCTTGGTGAGCAAATCCAAATTTGAACCCGTGAGTGTACTAACAGTTCTTTGGAGGGCTTTCAACCCAGCGTGATCTTACCTGTGTTATGTCTGCTATTAAAACCTCATTTCATGTTGTACATATGGTAAAAGGCTAGAGTAATAACCTACTAATACACCGTTCTCGGTATTATTCACCCGGATTGATAAATGAAGGGGTTGTAATTGTGTAAAGGCAGTATATCAGTGCTAGAGGAATAACTGAAGTAATTTAGTTCATTATTGAGTTTGTAGTTTTCTGGAGCACTGATTGATTGGAAGTGCTGCTGATATCACGACGTTCATATCATCGTTTCCTAATCGATAAAGGTATTTGAATCTTGTAAAGTATAATTAATAGCACTCTTGATTTTTTTTTTCCCCCTTCCAAAATACCCTGCTTTTTTTTTTTCTTTGCTTGGTTTTTTTGCTTTTCTCCGAATTAAAGATTCAGTCAAATAGCAATTGAGTTTTTGCAATGCACTCAAAATAAAGTAGTCAAATTCAAGCCAAATTCACACACAAAGCAAGTCCCGGTGCACATCATCACATGCAGTCATCGATCTGGTTCAAAAGTCTTTGAATCAGAAAATCCTAAATGCTATACATGTAAGGAATAAAACATGATGGGACATGCTGGTTTAGGAAAATAATCAGTGATGAGGTAGATGGGAAGTGGGGTTCCTGTTACCACCCCGGAGCTTTTTCAAAAAAAAAAAAACAACCAAAAAAAACCCCCCCCCTTTTTTTTTTAAATTATCCCCCCCCCAATTATTAAACCCCCTGAACACTTAAAGTTACAGGTTTACCTCTGACTGTTATAGAACTCTGACACTGGAGACTCCTTTAAAAAAAAAAAAGCTAAATTAATGTCTCTTCACAGAAAACTTCACCGTAACAAAGAATACACCCATCTTTAATCTGTTTATATGGCGCATCTGACGTTAAAATTGCTGTCTAAGAGCTGCTGTTTTTAGAAAATTTACCAACGTTAATTCTGACCAATCAGAATCAAATATACATACAGTGCTGGGGTAGATTAGAACATAAGTGACAGGAATGGCCCATAAGTTTATTCAGGAACTTGACACACACACACACACACACACACACACACACACACACACGGTTTGAAAATAGTCAGACAGGGAGAGAACGTCACGGGAGCCACGTGTGCCAACCTGAATCTTATTTTTGAAAGCTATTTATTTCTCAACCGCTGTGAATATAATTTTCCTACAGAGATTTTTAGTTGTGTATTTTCACCTTATGTGATTTTTTTTTTTTTTTAAACTCTGAATAAATCCTCGTGTAATTTTAGTAATGTCGATAACTTTACTTTTCTGCTGTGTTTCTGTTTTCTTTCCTTTTTTTTTTTTAAATTTTTTTTTTTTTAATCTTTTTGTTTGGCCTGGCTGAGTTTTAATGAGTCTGTGCAATTTTGTACAAAAATGATGTACTTGACACTACTTTATATTTCTGTGAATTAAAACGCAGTGGACACCCTGTTAACAATTAACCTCGGCGTCTCTTTTCTTGAAAAACAAAAACCGGGGTGGGGGGGGGGACAACCCGTGGAGGTCTCGGAGGGCTCCAGAAGCTCTTATTTGAATTGTAATCATAACTTCGGTAGCGTAATTAGATGAAACATTGGTAAGATTGTGTAATTACAGCTAATGAGCTCATGTTGGACGTCGCCATAGTGTGGGTTCTAGCGTGTCTGATGCTCTTATGGTCCAAGGCTTTTGTTCTACTTAAAATACAACTGCAGGCTGTATTTTTATTATTCAAACTGTATCATATTATCATGATTCAATAATTTATACATTTGAATGCTACGTTAAGGGAGGGGAAAAACGACAGGGCACGGTAATAACATGAAAACAATCAGGGGTGGTGTAATGATTATTTAGTTATTTCTTTTCTTTTGGGGGTCTCGACCCCTGAGTAACTCTTACCACACTGATTTCCCTATAATAACGGCATGCTTTTAAACCTTTTTCGTTCCGTTTAATGTTGTAGATTGTCTGCAAAACGAGCAAGATGATGTCGTCACTTATGTTATAGCAGCTGTAGACAGATGTTCCCTTTCCAACCGCTTTATTTTTTCCTCTTTTTTCCCCCTGGACTTTTCTGTGTCTGAAAAGCTTAGTTGCAGCCTTACCTCTGACTGTTGAAAGTACTGACACTGGAGACTCCTTCCATAAATGCTAAACAAATACAGGTAGTCTTCAGGTTACTATGGAGATGTGTTCCGATATCCCCATCGTAAGTGGAAATTATCGTACGGTGAACCACTGCTTAGCCTAGCTTAGCCTAGCCTACCTTTTCCTGTAGGAGACATGCTTTTGAATTAAAATTAGCTCTTGAAGCACACACACAAAAAAAAACACGCGGTAATGCACTGTACAGGACATCGACACAGTACAGTACAGTAAACTCTGGGAGTTGTGGGAGAGAGTGAGGCGTCACGTATCGTCCGAACGTATCCTACGTCATACGCTGTTACACTGTCCTGCCTGCCTGCGAATATTAAAGATTTTCTAAATACTGTTGTACCCCGCATAACGAGCGCAATCCGTTCCAGCGGCGCGTTCGTTTTGCGAAATACAATCTCCCATAGACTTCTATGGGAACCCATGTAATCCGTTCCAGGTCGCCGCAAAAAAATCGAGGAAAGTGAAACTGAAACCACGCCCTGCTGATGATGCTTCGTCTTCATCTGAGACGCATCTGGCCGGATTCAGACTTTTTTTTTTTTAACGTAAAACTCAATTTTTCACATGTGATTCGTTGTGCAAAACGCGTTCGTTCTGCGAGTCACGCGGGCGTTCGTGGCGGCGAGCGGTATGCGGAACGTTCATTCTGCGGGGCGTTAGTTAAGCGGGGTACCACTGTATTTTACAATTTTTAGCGTATCACAATCATCATTGTAACTTCGAAAAATCGTAAGTCGAGCCATCGTAAGAAGGGGAGCATCGGTATCTCCTTAGGGAAACAGTCATCACGTCAGTGATTACACCTTTGTTTATGAGAAAAATAACATGAGAACGAGCGCATGGACATAAAGGTGTGGTTTACAGCCAGCACTACAGTCAGAGCTCCTCATGGAGTAAATTAATCAACACCTTCCGGCCAATCAGACTCGAGAACTCAGCAGCGCTGTGGTGGATCTGGTAATAAGGTACGATGGGAAAGAAACAATGGTTCCTTGTTAGTTTAAATTAACACGCAACAAAACGATTCTCAAGATGGTGTTAATAACAAGTTGGTCATTTCTAAAACATCATTTTAAATACCTTCTGTGTGTCCATGGTGTAGTCTTCTGCACTCTTCATCTGATGCCAGATGACGCCATCTAGTGAGCTTTTGATTAATTACAGAAGCCCAGTATAAAGGCATCGGGCTCAAGAACATGAACTATTTTGAGAACTTCTATTTTTTATACTTTTTTTTTTCAAATTTCAAAATGTTCATGATTGATTTTTTTTTTTTTTTACATTTTGCCCAGTTATTAATTAAATCTACAGATAATAATAAACAGATACGTAAGTGATATAACACCAACTTATTTTCATGATGTTCCATCATTAAATATATAAATTGATCTTTTTTTTTTTTTTTTAAATGGCATTTTGTTTTAATAAATAAAAATACAACTGTTGGCTTTGGTGTTTTGGTGAAAGAGGAATAAAACACTTGCTGTTGAGGCAGTAGCAATAATATATATTAATTATTCCTCTTATACCACAGAAATTTGCCAATAACAACAACTTGGTGTTTCATCAAAACCACTTTTTCCCTTTCGCTAACAGTATATAATGTAATAAAGCATGTGATCGATCTTGACAAACATGACACTTTATACAGATTTACTTCAACGGAGCTTTTATTGATCACCATGAGGTATAAAGGTCATGAGGTTACCTTTGGTGTATCATAAAATAACCATTACAGCTGATCACTGTAAGACTATTAATGTGCAAATGATGCAGTTTCGAACAGCTTTAGAGGCGAAATTAAACGATAGCTAAAATTATAGGGACAAAACGATAACATCAGCGAAACAGATGAAACATTTTTCGGTGCGTTCAAGGACCAAACCACAAAACGGTTTTGAAACACGAACAACAACTTCAGATCCTGACGTTTCATCATCAACTGAAACTGAAGAACAAACTAGTAGAACTCTGACACATGTAAACTCATGTACCTTAGAGATCTTGTGAAATTTCCCAAACCGAAAAAAAAGAAAACACCACCGCCACATTTTAAAGGTAAAACAGGTCCTGTGAGACATTCCCAGTTGTTGTTTGTTGTTTATTACCATGACTACATTATTAATTCAAGCTCTAAGCTTAACTGACTATAATATGCACCTTCTACCTGGGAAGATGTATGTAGCAAACAGCACAGTTTCCCAAATCTGTTCATCAGAGTACTCTATCCTGAACATTACAATGATCCTCCGCTCCAAACTCGTTGGATTCAGCCGATCATCAGCCGAACTCTTGACTTCTTAAAGATTAGAGAAAACAGTAAAATGTGCAGGACTCCGGGGTACTCCAGGACCAGAGTAGGTTTCCTCTGCTTCCTAACTCTAAAATCTGAGCTAAAGATGCAAGAATGATCTTTAAAGGTCAGGTATGGTATTTATTTTCAAAATACAGTCTCTTAACAGGTAAGTAGGTGAATTTGGCATTTAGATTATTTTTTTTACTCCTTGAGGTTCCCCACCACCACACACACACACACACACACACACACAATTCTGGACCAGAAGTCAGCTTTCCAAATGAGTTTTCTCAGCAACTTAAAGGTGCAATAGTCGTACAGTGGAACCTTGGATTGTGAGCAACTTGGTTTGCGATTGTTTTTCAAGACGAGCAAAAAATTGTAAGAAATTTTGACTTGATGAACGAGCGAGGTTTTGCAATATGAGTAGTATGCGTACACTTTGTCTGTCGAGCCTCATGTGATCACAACTTCTCTCTCGCACTCACTGCAGGATAGTGGCTCACTCGTATAGTCGACATCCCGGGCAAATTCATGACAGTTTTATGTATTTTTACTTTATATTTTGTATTATATTTTATTAATTTTTATATAAATATGTGTGGGTTGTGAAACGAATTATCTGAGTCTCCATTATTTCTTATGGGGAAACCCGCTTTGAATTACAAGCACGTCTCCGGAACGGAATATGCTCGCAGTCCAAGGTTCCACTATATATTTATTTGTCTTTATTTGTTTGTTTGTTTATTTTTTTTATTTATCCTTGCTTGTTCAAATAATATGGAACACATGTACATCATCCTTCCCAGAATCCTCTGTGCCAAGTATCGAGATGCCATTTTCAGTGTTAGCGATACTCGAAAAAAAAAAAAACCAAAAACCCCCCCCCCACCAATCTGATCTGAAAACTATCCAAAATCTTAAACTGTCATGTGAAATTGATGATATTTTATCAAAGTATCTACGTTTTTTAATTCTTTCGACCGCCTCGCTCCGTTTTTGTATGGTTATTGCATAACCATAGTACTGGACCGTATGTTTGACTGTCTCACGTGCAGCAATATTTGAACAATATTTTGTTCAAAGTTTCCACGCATCACGAACGCATGTGAAATGAAGAAAAAGGCGGAGATGGGTTTTTGAAAGGATCGCCAACCGTGAATATGAGGCGGTCTTGCTGCACAGAGAGCCAGCGAGTAGGGGTCATGCGCTTTCAAAACAAAAAACAACACGTTCGGACTCTGGGAAAGGTGCGCCAGCTCCTTGAAGTCACTGAGAAAACCTGCGTAGATGCTGTATTCAGGTCTGGAGTTCTCCTTGTGTTTGGATGCACCTCTTGTCAAGCATTAACCAGACACTCAGGGACCAGTGTAGACAAAGAGGGCGGGGCTTCACAAACATGGGCGGCTCTCTAACTCCTATCTTAAGAGTAGTCTTCCCTAATCCCTAATGCACCTTTAATACACTTGTGTTAACCCTGGAAGACCCAGACCACCATATCATAATAGGAAAAATATCTCCATTGGATAAAACCATGATACAGACTCAGTGAACACAAAAACAGATAGTAGTGGGTTTTTTTTTTTTTTATTAATTAACCCTTTCCTACTACATGTTATGAAATGTCTCCTAAGGACATGAGACCTCCTGCGATGTCCACTGATATCCATTACCCAATGATTGAATTGAATAGAAGTTTATATTATATAATAATATAATCTGCACTCATTTATGGATAGCTCTGTTTTCACTGGTGTTAACTGATGGGTACTTCTATAGTATATTACACTAGGTTTTATTCTGGCACTTATTCACTTGGCACGGTGAACTTTCTTTGCCTAGAAATTCTACTATTCTTGTACCTGACTTTTTGCACTTGTTGTATGCCGCTCTGGATAAGAGCATCTGCTAAATGCCTGTGAAGTGATGTGAAGCGAAGTGATGTGAAGTAAAGTGATGTACATGATGTGATGTGAAGCGAAGTGATGTGAAGCGAAGCGAGGTGAAGTGAAGCGATGTGAAG
>JAQMCW010000018.1:4602464-4614056 GCA_030068335.1 Chrysichthys cranchii
TATATATATACACATACACTACCTGGCTTTGCTCACTGAGTGCAAGGGAAAAAAATAAAATAAAAATGCAGTATTTCTAAAATAAGTTTGTTAATTGTCAATTTTATTTTTCAACAAATAGTGCTCATACGTCATTTCCGTTTCAAACGCGAAAAGAATTTGATATATTTAGATCAAAGTTTTCTTAAATAATTACTCACCAGATAGGTGCTTACTTCTTTTCAATATCAGTAAAATAACTCTCGCACAAATAATAACGATTAGTAAAGACGATATAAAAATAGCATCCACAAACGAAGTGATGAGTTAAAATGTAAGCGCTAGTTACGCTGTTTCCGCTCATACGCACGGATAATATGGTCACACGTCATTTCCGTTTCAAACGCGAAAAGAATTTTATAGATATAAGAGATAGATAGATAATAATATATAGATATACAGTATTCAACTTTAATAAAAATTAACAGCCATCCGTATGATCCGTATTAAACTTGACTTCTGTTATAAGTGCTTAAAAGGTCAAACAAATATGAAATATTAGCATTATTTATGCTCAAACTGACTCTCTCTCTCTCTCTCTCTCTCACCCGCTCGTGCTGCACTCAGAGTGTGTGTGCTGTTTAGGTCCCGTCCAGCTGGTGTGTGAACGCTTCAGGGCAGCACACTGACATTCATTAGTCGGATATGTTAACACAGGAATCGGGCATTTTAACCTGGACCGGATAAAGGCAGAGCTAACAAGACGTGCAAGTTTCTTGGAAAACATATCTGCGAGTTGTTTAGTCTTCCATTTCACGATTCATTTTGTGTTGTTACTTCAATGTGACCGCACAGGTCCGTCACTGATTTCCGTCGGGTGGAAACTGGTGCAGTGTAAAACACGTTCCGGCGCTCAACACTACACCTAGATTTTTTTAATTATTCGTTTTTTTAAATACATATTTAGGTTGGGGATTTTTTCTAACATATAATACTTCGGAATAAAACTATATACAAATAATTTCCTACACTTTCCCCTCAAAATTAGTCGCTTTTGGCGACTTAATTATGCTAACGTACTGCAAAATCCATATGTGGGACAACGTACACGAAAATGACAGAAACTACGCTGGCGGCCATTTTGAATCCCGAGACCCCTTTATTTATGTACTTTAAAATGACCTTTTTGTTTTTTTTACAGACATATTGGTGTTTTAATAAATTGTTAAAGTGCAATTTCCTAACTAAATAGCAGCCTCTTGTGGAAGTTTGAATTACTGCGGTGATGTTATAAGACTAGACATAAAAACAGACAGAAATGAGGTCTAAAACAAAGCCCTAACAGCGGACCTTTTACGCTTGAAACAGTCTTTATCCCTCAGATTTGAGCAGAATTGTGATATACATCGGGGCCTGAACACCTTTGAGCCGACCATTATTCCCAGCTCATTTCAGGGGAAAGTGCAGTGCATGCTCCAGGGTTGCAAGAAGTCACCAGATGACAACATAAAGCTAATTTGCATATCAATGTAAACGTCACACTAATTTGCATATTTTAAAAAAAGATGTATATGAGGTTTTCCTGATGCTGCCTACAAAATTTCTTAGAATTTATTATAATTGAAGTCTTCAGTCACGGCACCGGAAACCGATCATTTACACAGAATACTTTCCATCTTGAAAGACAAAAAAAACAAGCAGGGCTAAACAGCACCTGGGAAAGGGAGGTGAATCAATACTAATGGAATAAAACCCTTTTATTACTTGTTAACATCACCAGGAAGAGTTTAAAAACAACCAACAGAGATGTGCACAAATGGAACAAACAATAGTGATCAGTGACTTATTGGTGTGAAACAATGGTGATCAGTGACCAGTCATTGAGAAAATCTTACAGAACTCATTCTTCACACACAAGCAACCAGTTAACCGAGCTAGCAACAGCTGTGACAACAGCTCTGACATAAGCTGGAGAATCATATTGGCACTTGTCATAAGGACACGTTAATATTTGCTCAAACAGTAGGTAGGTTTACCACTAGTGTCTGTAATAAGGCTCAAGGTGCCTAAAAAGGTAGTTACAAAACTACAAAGTTGGGAACACTGGATCTGGGACACTGGAAAAAGAGTGCTAGGGTACGACTAACTTAATATCAGGGTACTACCAGTGTAATTGTACTCGATCACACAGAAATTAAAACATGAAAATTTCATGGATTCAACATCACTTTTCATTTCACAAACGGAAAATTGTCTTTAAATTTATAAACGAACAGTCTGAATGCTGGGGGGGACGGGACACCGCCTCGCCGTGCAAAATGCATCACAACATGCAACAAAACGAGTCTCACCGAGGAACACGCCACCAACTACTTTACTACCATTCTTGATATTAATTTCATGAATACTGTTAATAATCTCAGCTAAACTTTGATACAGTCATGTCAATAATTGTTACTGAATTTGAAAAAAATTATTTGTATTGCACAACTTTGGATATGGATGGCGCGGTGGTGCTGCATCACAGTTCCAGGGTGTCCGATCCTGAGTTTGTCTGTGTGGAGTTTCTCTGCATGTCCTCCATGTCCACGCAGGTTTCCCCTTGGGTTCTTCGGCATCTTCCCACCTTCCAAAACGTTCACTGGTAGGTAGACTTGCTACACTGGCTACTAAACTGGCCCTAGGTGTGAATGAGTGTGTGAATGCGTATATGCAGGCTTCGCTAAGAAAAAGACGAGGCTCAAGCTGAACAGGAAAAAAAAGCATTCTTATTTTATTGGACACTTTACATTAGATGAATTCTCTCCCTCGTCTCGAGGGCTTTAAAATAGTACAGCTTCGAGATCCTATCACCAACTACTAATGCTGAGTCTTTCGTAATACATGGCCAAAGTAACCTTATGGTTCAAAACGTTTCCTTTCACAGACATTGCTTAAAAATGAACACGTATTTACAGTGTGGGTTTGAGTGCAGAGTTCACCTACAACGCTGCCTCCATAACGAGACACGCCCTTTAAACTCATGGAATTTTAAAATAAGTGAGAAAGAGCAGAAATCCTCAGCGCCTGCGGCGGCTCGGGGAGTTCGACCTGCGGAGAAACGGAACACACACCGAGGGAAGGTCAGTGTTATCTCGCTCTGTCGCGCTCGCAGTCACACCTCACAGCTTGTAGCAATAGACACAAAACGGAAACAAGCAGCAGGGTTAAACGTAGTGGCTCAGTACAACATCGATCTCTATGCCTTGAAAATCTATTTAACAAAATACATGAAACTGGTAAAAAAAAATGCATGTGCGGAATTAAAACGTTAAATAACATTAATGCAACGTTACACATCACAGACATGGATTAACATATGAAGAAAAAGGAAAAAGGATAAAAATGGATACTACCTTGATCGCGATTTAGACTTGTGTTTGCGGCTTGCCTTCTTACCAGACTTGTGCGATTTTTCCGTTGACCTTGATCGACTACGTTTGGTTTTTTTAGACTTTCTGCCTTTGCTAACCTCAGGGGACGGGGACCTGCTGGACTCGGAGTCCGAGTACTTCCTGTTTGATCTGGTCGAACTCTTTCTACTAGACCTGCTCTCCGGTCGGGATACGGTGTCGCTCTCTCGCCGCTTCTTCTTCGACCTGCTCTCGTCCTCTCGGGCTGAGCTAGTGTCCCTCTCTCTTTCTCGCTCCCTTTCGCGCTCTCTCTCCCTCTCCTTTTCCTTTTCCCTTTCTTTCTCTCTCGCCTTTTGCTTGTCTTTCTTTTTCTCTAGCTCCTTGTCTCTTTTCTTCTTCTCCTCCTTCTCACGGCTTGGGCTCCTCTCTTTCCTCCTCTCTCTGTCTCGGCTTCGCGTTCTTTTCCGCCGACTGTGGCTGCGGCTGCGGCGTCTATCTCGGCTGCGGCTGCGCTTCCTGTAGCGCGCGCCGCTCCGGTCTCGACTGCCCCGTCTCCTCTCCCTGTCCCCGCGTTCTGAATGATTCCGGCGGGAACTCCGGCTGCGGCTTCGGCTGCGCCTGCGATTCCCGCGTGAGGCAGAGCGACTGCGCCTCCTCTTCCTGCGCGGAGAGGAAGAACGGGACGAAGAGGAAGAGGACGTGGAGGAGGAAGACGACGACACGGAAGTGGAGGAAGACGAGCTGGAGGAGGACGTGCGGCTGCGGCGTGACCCTGAACGCTTGGCCTCACTAACCTCTGACCTCTGGCCTGACTCCAACTCCCTATCCTTTACTTCCTGTTTGTGTTTGGAATCTGACTGCTCGTCCTCATGACTCTCTCGCTCCCTTTCCCTGATCCCTAGGCCTGGGGGTTCTGAAAACACACACACAAAGTTTATATCATCATTCTCAGACATAATGACCATATACACTTTACGCCATACGGAAGAACGTCTAAAGCATTACGTTTTAAATTAAAGGGGCAAACAGGGAGGCGAGTGACTGAAGGGGCAGACAAAGCGGCTGGAGGTTAAAGGGGTCTCACTGGGGCAGCATGTACATTGTGTGTACGATGCTTTACCTGGGTTACTAACAACATGCTCCTCCAGCTCCTGTCTTTCCTGCTCCTTGCGCCGAAAGGCATCTTGCTTCAGGCGGATCCGGTGCCGCAGCTCCTCTTCATCCGTATCAGACGCAGAGTCCGAGCCCCTTACGCTGCGCTCGTCCTCGCTCTCGTCTGATCCATACGCCCCGATGCCACCTGCAGCCATGAGATCATGCGTTATTTTTTTCTTCTTCCAAAAACCAAAGAAAAATAATTACTCCTAATTGCTCTCACTCTCCTTATAACAACTACTCTTACTCTCCCTGGACAACACACACACCATGTCTTAATAAAAGCTAAAGATTATACACCAGTCTTGCGTACGGGAACATGACAGGCGCGCGCACACACACATTTAACCACGGACTACACAAATGCACGCGTTTCCCCTTTCCCACAGGTTACGCTTGATCTCCAGTTTGAAGATAGAGATGTACAATTCGATCTAACGTTAAGCTGAAGTTAGCCTAATGAGGGCTAGTGTGTACATCAGGACATTAGTGTGCGCTTGGGTATGAAGTTAGTGTGAAATCAGTGTGCAGGTGTTAACATGAGGTTCTAGAAATAATGTCAGCGTGACGACTAGCATGACAAATCACGTGATGTCAGAGTTGCACCACCATCAGCATAACGTCATGCTTGACGTCGACATAAATGCGTTTTGCTAACGGATCAGACATACTAAAAAAGAACTTCCAAACACACACACACGCCTTCTTTAATGTGGCCTTCTGGGTAATGAAACATGCGTTGAATAACTCGGTATACAGTTTATTAACCTCATGTGTCAACTCTCATATTAATATACTAAAAAGCAAGCACATGACGGCTTCATAATCTGCCATTTAAAGGAAAAAAAAATAAAATAAAATCAACAGGTTATGCCTATACAGACACCCCCTCCCCTCTAACTCTGCCCCCTTTGACCCCTGACCCCCGTCTGAGGAAGTGTGCACTTACCGAGGGAGGAGAGAGAAGCCAGTGCACTGGACTGTGCCAGCTGTTTTGCAGGAGCTTTGATTCACATCAACAACAGGAACAACATGTTAAAACACATAGCCACCATTTGCTCTCTCAAAGCCTCTAGACAGGAGGGTACACTGATAACGCAATATTGACAAGCGCCGCCTTGGCAAGAACAAAATAAACAAACAAACAAACAAATAAATAAATTTTTTAAAAAATGGAGAGAAGAAGAGGGTTAAAAAACACACACATACACAGAGCAGTAGAAGGAGTGAACCAATCTGTACTGTCTCTGGAAAAAGACGTCCATTAGTAACAGTTCTCGTCTTGCACTTGTGTGTGGTCTGGTTTTTTTTTTTCCGGTCTGTCTTTTTTTTTTTTGCATTTGCAGAGAATGGATGATGCTAGAAACATTAATACCGGCTCATCTAAAATTATGCTTTCACATCTGGGAAATCAAACAGTGCGTAGGACTGTGTGAGCAACTGCGTCTTTCTTTCATTGCTAAAGTGAAAGACACGGATGAATGAGCAGGAGGGGAGAGGACTCAGACCTTTGCTGGCTTTGCGGTGTGTGTCCGAGGCCACGCGGGCGATTTCCTCGTTCGTCACCTCGAGCAGGATTTCGGTCAGAAGCGTTTTGGTCAACAGTATCTGCGGGACATGATGGGACAGCCGTGTAAAGCGTGCTCTAGTGATCCCGTAGTGATTAAGTACCAGCTTAGCCTGTGCATGTGTGCGTAGCACTGACCAGTTGAAACTCTCGCTCCTCGTCCGTCATTTCCGGTTCGCTCTGCTCTTCATGTACAGGGGATGGCATTTTCAAGGGCACACCCTCCTCTGCGTCCTCACCTTCATCCCCATCCTCATCATCGCTGTCCTGTAACACACACAGAACATCGTTTGCATCGATTCTAAAATAGTCCTGAGACCAATTAAACAAGGAGTCTTTCATTTCATGCTAATTAGCATCCGTATGTCCTAGCTGCTCATCAGAAAGTCACCCAACAGGCTATGTCGACTCTTCCGCAGTATAGTTCACTGTACACAGCACGGTTTGGGACAGACCCACCACTTCGATCTGGATTGCTTAAGCACGCTAGGTGTAGTGCCAGCCCCGTGTGGTGAATGAGGTGCGGTCCCGGCCACTTACAAACTTGCTCTTGCGTGGCAGTCGAACTCCGTCTCCCTGATCTTCGGTGGCGGCGCTGTCTTTCACCTCATGAGCCATTTCTGCACGCTCTTTTTCCATCCTCTCCTTCTCCAGCTTTCTCTGCTTCTCTCGGTCCATTTTCTCGAGGCCTTCTCGAATCCATGCGGGCAGAGTGCGTCTTTTCACAGCATCTGAATTACACATCGAGAGCAAAATATCAGACACAAACAGCAACTATAGAATTGTTTTCATGTATTAAAAAGCTGCCGTTAGCTCTACATGGCTTTCTGAAGGGGGGGGGGGTTACACAGGTGTTTACATTAAACACAAAGTCTTAATAATAATTAAGATCTTAGAACCACGGTAATGTCTGTGTGTGTGTATGTCTGTGTGTGTCTGAAAAGCCTCACCAATAACCGGTGCTTCTGTTTTGATGCCCAACTGCCCAGGCGATCTGGGCTGGTCTGGCCTGAATCCTGGCATTCTCTCCCTCCTGTTTTGGGGTCCGTCGGACCAAAAGGGTGGGGGGAACCCAGTGCCAGGAGGACCGAACGCGCCGTGCTGAACATAAAACAACGGTTTCCGTAAGAAAGCCAGCAACTTTAAAACTAACATGATTTGAAACATGAGACTAATATGAAAGACTTGCGTGTGGTTTATACACCTGCGATCGATTTGCGCTGTACCTGATAATCGAACTGGTTGACGGCCATCGGCGTGACGGGGAAGTGCTCCGGCCCGCTGTTGAACCCGTGACTGTTCTGGGTGAAGACGTGATGCGGGTCATTGGCGAACTCGCCGCTGTCCTGACTGTTACTGTCCTCGGATGGGTTCACGATGTCCATAGGCGCCGGAGCTGGAGGAATCCACGTCTGATCTGCGGGAGGCGGGGGAGGAGGAGGAGGGGGAGGTTGGTTGTGCATCCCCCACTCTATAAGAGAAACAGGGAAAAATAACACCAGTGAACATCATGAAGGTGTGCCAAGTGTTATGGACACCAGTGGACACCTGCTATAGCCTTAGTGCCAGTTCTCTCCTGTCTGGCGGAAAACGGACCATTTTAATGCATGCCTTCTAAGTGAATTTAATAGATAACTAAATGAATGAATGAATGAATGAATAAATAAATAAATAAAAGCCAGCTCTTTCGCTGAAGTGATCTGACAGACATGAACAATTCTGTAAGTTTTACAGTTACAGTGCCACTTACAGATCCAAACGCCAACATATGGCGGGCGGGGCTGTACAGCAGGACAGAAATGAGCTTAAGCTTATGCAAATGAGAAGTAAAGTCATGTGGTGACTAGCAGTGAGAGTGGGACTTTGGGAAAACCTACCCGGCTGCCACATCCTGTTAAAGTTGGAGTCATTCTGAAAGGTTCCGTGATTGTTATGAGACTCGAGTCCTGCGTTGTCCTGTCCATTGGGCTGCGGCTCAATCGTGGTGCCGCTCGACTCCTTCTGCGCGATCCATGCCTGAGCTAAAGCCGCCCAGTCCACCTGACCTGCAACGCAAACAGTTGGGAAATTCCACGAGACAGTCCGATGTTTCGGTCGCATACAAACAAACCGTACTGCCTTTCACAGGAGAAGGGAACCTACCCGGATCTTGCTGGTGCTGAAACGACTGCATCCACTGCTGCTGGTTAAGAGGCCATTGCTGCCAGGGTTGCCCTCCCTGGTCCCACATCTCCAATCGTCAATGCACTCAGCCTGCGCAAAAACAAACAGAAACCTGTAAATAAACTGCACACACACACAACCCCCACCCCACCGCACCCCTCTAACCACGCAGCTCATCTCAACCATGTCATTGTCCCATTACGTGACGTTTGACATGACCGTGTTAGGTAAAGGAAATAAAAATAAGAAGGATTTTTTTTTTTAAATCAACTGGAAAATTACGACTTAGGAGAATTCAGTGAACGCTTACAGCCAAGTGGTTTGTTAAACAAGCTAGGAAAGGAAGTGAATTAGGTACGAGCGCATTTATGCTAATCGCGGCGGCTAATCTGCCCCCCAATTCTGTTTCAGAGTTTACTGGTTGCGCATTTGCACCTCCCAGTAAAACCACTCAGATTGGCTGGGTTACTGGTTTTTCCGGTATTCATGCTGGTGACGTTATCAGGGACAACCAATAGTATTACTCCGTGCTCGAATTTCCCAAAGTGTTACCGGAGCGTGTTGAAAACGGGGCTCGTAAACAGAGAACATAATTTTGCCGAAGGAGTCTACAGACTATCGAAACTCTTATAAACTGTTAAAATAGACATCTGAGAACAGGTATACCAAATATTAAGTAATTTGAATGATTCACACATATCTTTTTATCTCCCGCAAAATGTGGTGTCCGGTGTCTCCGGTGGTAAACTAGACCGGGCTCGGTGTAAACTGTGGACTGGACGCCTGTCGGGGATGTGGAGTAAAGCACTTTACGTTCACAACTTTATTTCAGTTTCAATGGAAAATAGGGTGCAGAAATTTGCCCCATTTTCAGACAGTTAAATGAGCATATCTTCCTCAATGTTCAACATATGAACATTATTTTGGCCTAACCCTAACCCTTTATTGTGTCCTACATCCATTTTGAAAATTATACCCACATACCTAAGTAAAAATTAAAATTTTTTTAAAAAAAAAAATAAAATAATAGGGCCAGACAGCAAGGCATGATTTTCCTGGGACTTTCAGCACAGAGAAAACGTTGGTTTAGATTTAGGCTATTATACCGTAGAGATTTCAAATCTTAACACATGCACGCACACACATACATATACATATACATATATATATATATATATATATATATATATATATATATATATATCTAGACACACATCACACACATACTGGCTGATTCCCCAGTGGCTTCACTCACTGTGTGCAAGGGAAAAAAATAATAAAATGCAGCGTTTATAAAAATAAGTTTGTTAATTAACAATTTTATTTCTCAACAAATAATGCTCATACGTCATTTCCGTTTCAAACACAAAAAGAATTTTATATATTTAAAGCAAAATTTTCCTAAATAATTACTTCCCAAATAAGTCTTTACTTCTTGTCAATATCAGTAAAATAACTCTCACACAAATAATTCGTAAAGACGATATAAAAATGGCATCCACAAACGAAGTGATTAGTTAAAATGTAAGCGCTAGATATATAGAAG
The DNA here is from genome assembly GCA_030068335.1 of Chrysichthys cranchii. Taxonomy (NCBI): domain Eukaryota; kingdom Metazoa; phylum Chordata; class Actinopteri; order Siluriformes; family Claroteidae; genus Chrysichthys; species Chrysichthys cranchii. The sequence goes on from JAQMCW010000018.1 coordinate 4,612,267, forward strand.
ATAGACAGATGGTCAGGTTACAGATTATGCAGTGTTTTCATACTAGTGAATCCATAAATGTTCATCAGATCCAGTCCAGCCCTTAGTTACTCTGTGGGGCTCGAGGGACTGGACGGAAGTCTTCAGTGATGAACAGTAAGATGTTGAACATTAACGCCTCATCACAACGTTTCAGTTCAGGGATGAAGCCCCAGCTATGACATCACATTCAGCTAAACGACCCGCGGTCTATTTCCCTCCTGCGCTGGGAGCTTTTCTCTACTAGTTACCGTCCCAAACTCTGTCATCAACTCATCCGTTACCAAACAGTTCGACCTGAATCATATGACAGGTTACACGGAGTTAGTTCTATTAACCGTTAACGGGGTTGGAACCGCGCTATGCAGCGCTCGATGCTAATGCTAGGCCTCGGAAGGAACACACGAATACCCTGAAGTAAAATATCGTCTCCGGAAACACACCGACCCCAATAACCGGCATATTAAAAACAGTGTGTGGCTATTCCAAAAATATAACCGTGCACTTTTAGATATCGCTTGCGTTTTGTTTTTGTTTTGTTTTTTTGCACACTCCAGTTACGCTCCCCTACCTCTGCTGCGGCCTGCACAGAAAATGGCGATCGATTGGTAACCCGGATGTACTTTGCGCTGAGTGACCCGGAGGTGTTTGTGTTCCAACGCGCTCGCGCTCACGCGACCAATCAGAAGGTATCGTCTCATCCGGGACCTTTGGTTAGACGCCGTTTGCTAACTAGTTGCTTAACAACGCTCAGCATTTATTTTTAATGTTTGGTTCATTCAAAAAACACAGTAAGCCCATGGGAAGATACAAAATGACCAAATAGAGGTTTTTGTTGCCCCTGGAAAAGCAGACAAATATCCCTAAGGGAAGCCGCGGTTTCTCCAGGCAAGCTAGGTTGCTTGTAAACAACCTGCAGGTGTACATGGGATTTGTAGTTTCTAGGGCCACGTGTAGAAGACGTGTGGCACATTGTTAATTAAGCAAATCGTCAGAACCTGGCAAAGACTGCTAACACCCTGCAAATGATGACTTTCCTATAACTACATGTACCAAAGAATTAAATGACTCTTACACCAGGAATCTGTAATCCTAACAATCCTTTTTTTTTCTTTAAACAACATGATTTTTATCCATTTGTTGTTACCTTTAATAATGTTGAATGTGCACCAGACAAGCTAGCTACTCTTATTGATTACATTATAACAGCTAACAGTCTCACACTGGCCTCTGTAATTTATTCTGTCGCTCTCTCACTCTTGAAGTCCAAGACAAAAATGCGGATTGCCATGTTCATGATTGCCATGAGAAACTGCAAAGCTATTTGTGTTAAAGACTTCACTTCAGTGTTTTGGAGAACTTAGGAAGGAATGGCTCTGCCCTAGACTGTTATAAAGCACTGACGATGGAGACTCCTTCCAAAAACTTAAACAGAGCATTACCTGCTCAAGAAATTATAAGCATTTCTTTGTTAAAAGAACGACTTGTGATTCAGGTTTTATTATTGTTTAATTCTTTACTAACTATGTTTTTAGAGGAATTATTTGTGTGCTGCAGCCACCACATATTCTGAATCTACAACCCAAATTCCAGAAAAGTTGGGACGTTGTTTAAAGTTGAATAAAACATAAACTAAAAGACTTTCAAATCACACGAACCAATATTTTATTCACAACAGAACATAGATAACATAACAAATGTTCAAACTGAGAAATTTTACGATTTTTTGCACAAAATGAGCTAATTTCAAATCTGATGCTTGCTACAGGTCT